>JAQQSY010001556.1:0-14290 GCA_028646535.1 Procyon lotor
CTTCCAGAGCTAGCACTCTAGCTATATGGATTTAGGCTATTTGCTTTCCAAATAAATTCCACAATGCCAGGATTTCTAAACTTGCTAATACCTTAAGCTTCACTCAATCCATTTAGCTAATGGCAAAGACCCTATAAATAGGGTAGATGAGAGAATCCTGTTCTTGGCATCTGGAGAAGTCTCTGCATATTGTGCTGAATGTATTCATCATCAGGGTCAATGACAGAAGATGCTCCTTACCCTGCCTCTCTAATGAGCTCTTATGTGATGAGGAGTGGGGGCGGGATAGAAGAAGACTAGAAGAAGGCATGCTGGATTAGTAATGAACATAGACCCTCCTTTCAGGATGATGCTTACACCTGATAAAACAACGTAAGTGCAAGTCTGGCCTCTCTGTTATTGCTTTACTATTTAGCACTTGATGTGTCTGGGGATCACAAAGTAATTACTCTCCATTCCCTGAATGGGTGTAGCTCCTATAAAACTGCCCCCAAATACCATTAGTCTCCCTTAAACCCAGATTATCATGTTACTATTTGTGAGGAGTCTTATCTTTCCTGGGCTCATCCTTATCTTCTCCAAATCTTTTTTTGACTTAATTTTTATTTTTGTCAGAGCTATGTATGCACATAGTTTAAAAAATCAGAATTTTCTCAAGCATGATAATTTAAAACAAAATTAAACTAAACAACTGTCATCTGCCCAATCCTTTGCCCCTTTCCTGTTTCCCAGAGGCAGCCCTTTTTCGTTTGGTTATTTGAGTATTTACTTCCATTTCTTGCAGTAACAAGATTATTTTGCCACTTTTTGATTTGAGGAGGCTCTGGTGTTAATGATTATAGTTTTATGGAAGCTGGGACCTTCATTGATTTTCACCAGCATCTCCTCTTTATTTGTGCCCCATTTTTCTGAAGTTACCATAATTATGATTAAACTAGCATTTAGTGCTTGCCTTAGTAGGGCAATGTAAACGCCATGCACAGCTGAGCCCGTAGTATACTGACATTCCTTTTACTTTCTTGCCTTTGTGTTATTTTCCTGGAGTTAAAAATTGTATTCTGTTTGCTTAGTTTCATATGCATTTATGAATTCATCACCAAACTCCTTATGAGTCATCCAGAATCTTCTCTCAGTGCCTGTAGACACCTCAGACATCTTGTCAATTTTGTCTCCTTGGAAACATCTCTCCCGTAGTTTTCTGCACTGTTTGTGTATGAAATATGGTCTTTATGTTCCACAGCTGTCACCTTGGGTTGCCCTTCACCACCAACCTGGGGACTCCTTTGACATTCTCTTGAGTTTGATCTGATCCTTAGATCACACCTTTTTGTTTTCCTTGGCCTAGACTCTTGTTTTCAAGGGGCACGTTCTCTAGCAGCTTCCTCGTAAAGGTTCTGAGGGGTTCATCAGGGTCAGTGACAGAAGGTCATTCAATTATGGAGGCATGGATCTGTTCTAGCTCTAAGTGCTGCTGTTGAGAAGTCCAAAGCCATTGTGAATCATTGTCCTCTCTGAAGGGCATGTCCTTAGTCTCTGATGGTCTTTCACGTCTTTTCTTTATCTCTAGCGTTCTTTAAATTTCACAGTAACGCATCTGCATGTGCGACTGCTCTTCACCTGTTGTACCGAACCTTCAGGGGGATCCTTTGATCTAAAAAATCATAGACTTTAAATGTTTGGGAGTCATTTCTTTGCTTATCTCCTCCTTCTACTTTGTTTGTTCTCTCTTTCTATAATTTCTATGATTTGGAAGTGGGACCTCCTGACTTAACTCTTTAACTTTCTTTTTTAAAAAATCTCTTATTTTCCATCTTTCTTTTTTTGTTCTACTTTTTGTAAAATTATCTTTTTTTCAGCTATTTTGAGGTATAACTGACAAAACTGTAAGATACTGAAAGTACATAATAGAATGATTTGATGCATGTACACAAGTAAGTCATCACCTCATATATTTACCTTTTTGTGTGTGTGTGAGAACATTTAAGTTCTAGTCTTTTAGAAAATGTCAGTTATACCATGGAGTATTCTCAAATGCGGTCACCATGCACTACATTTTTCTATCATCCCTTACACCGAAGTATTCTTTGGTTGATTTATTTGTTTTTTATTGTTGTTTGTTTTATTTTCTACTATATTCGTTTCTAATTTATATGAGCTCTTTATTATTCCTTAGAATTCTTTTTATTAATCTTGTTCTTGGTTCTCTTTTTCCTTTTTTCTCTTTTGAAGTTTTCACTATCATTCTCAGTATTCGTTTCTTCAAGATAGTCTTTCTAATTTTTTTAAAATGATTTCCTGAGATATCTGATTATCTTTAGCCATCTGTTCATACTAAAAATGACATTGTTTAAAAAGCTAATTGTGTTTATTTAAGTGGCAATGTCAAATTCCTGGTTTTGATAACTCACTATAGTTACTTAAGAGCCTTAGCATTTGGGGAAGCTGAGTGATGGGTACACAGGACTTCTCTATACTGTATTTTGCAACTCTTATGAGTTTATAATAATTTTAGAATAAAAAGTAAAAACAAATGCTAATTGGAAATTCCAGGTGTTCAGAGAGGGGGCTTGCTGCCTTTGGTGTCACTGGATGGTGCTCTGGCTAGACATTTTCACTAGCAATCTTGGTAGTACTATCTTTAGGGCTTAACACTGGGCTACACAGATGTGCCAGTCTCCTGCCTAGTGATCAAAGCTCTGGCTATTGGTGGAAGTGTGTTTTACATCTGATATAGATATTCACTTTATCTCTTCACTTTTGGTATGGTCCCCCTACTCTAACTTATGCCTAAGGTGTCTCAATTGAAGGACTTTTTGTTACATGTTTTCCAAGGGATGAACTTCTTCTCTTGAAGTGGGATAGGGGTAGTTGCCTAACTATATGGGCTGGGTTAGAGGAGTATGACCTGCACATCTAGCTTTTACAGTTAGTCCCTTTTATTTTTGGTGTTACCCGGACCACCAATTCTTAACGAGCCCGTTGCCTCCAATTCCTAACACTTTCATGAATCTTGCCTGTTTCCTGGCTTTCTCCACTGTTGAGTCAGTTACCATTCTCCCTTCTGCTTTGGTTATTTTGTTGTTCCTGGGTTTTGTTTGTTGTTTTTCTTCCTTTTTTTGTGGGATTTTGCCATTTTTCAGAAGTCTCTTTTATCTTGGTGAGGTTTTCCAGAGGAAGCAGAGTAAATGCTGTCTGCCAAGCTGATCTTAAAGTAAAAGTCTGCCCACACCAAAAGCTTAACCACGGTTCCAGGGGATACACAACAATAAGAAATGGATAGCAGGGGTTATACACTCAAAGAACTATCCTCACTATGTGAATCCAGACCAGCATTTCAGACAAAGGCAATTAACCTCCTACAGAGGAGGGGTTTCCTTCATTAAAACAACAAAGAAAAAATCCCGATAACATATTTTTAATGAACAGTAGCTTATCTCAAAGAGCTCAGTTTTGTCAAATAGCAGTCTATGACAAATACGGACTAAGAGAATTCAGCACAGAGCGTTGATATCTGGTATGTATAATTACCGTGGTATGGCGGTAGAAATTTCTGCATTCATCTACTCATTCAGCAAATATTCATTGAGTCCCTGCTATGTGCCAAATAGCACTATGTAACCGATGATGCTGCCTAAAAGAAATGTGAAGGGGAAGATGGCAGAACTAATAATATTAACAATTACAATCTCCTTTAAAGCACAGACGCAGAGGATTTTAAATTAGGAAAAGACCATGCATATTATCTAGTTTTAAGTCCCTCATACATCAAATGTGTGAAGAATTGTTATCGATAACAATAGCCGTGATCCCCTATTCTGTTAACATAAAGTGTAATTATATTCCTGTGTCCAAATAGTGGCAATTTATGACAGCCATGCTAGAGCAATAAAGAGAGTCTATATATATAATTATAATCATGCATGTGTGTGTCTGGTACCAAACAAGTATATAAATTATATGCCAGATAATGGCCGTGCCCTTATTTCTTTCCTCATTATTACAAAGCAACCTGGAATCCAAGATGCTGGTTCAGTTTCAATGTTTCTAAAAAAGAAAAAAAAAAAGAATCTTAGGTCCCCGGTATTAGACAGACTTCTAAAGTATTTGAAAATTCCTTTTATTTGCTGGGTGAACTTTGATACTTTAGGTGAAATGGAATTCACAAAGTGCAGTGAGGCACTACAGTGTTGGTTTAGCACTATCCAGGGTATTCCTCAGGCACTTTCATAAATGTCACTTGCCTGTAGCTTAGAAAACTTCACTCAACCACCAGGAACTTCTTTCTGTGTTTTAGAGAAAATTTACGTCTTCCTTGTTTACATAATTGGAATAACCTAACACTTAAGAACACAGACTCTGGAGCTAGATTATCTGAGTTTAAATCTTGGCTCTACCATTTCCTGCCTCTGTGACAAAGAAGGCTGCTGTGTTCTCTGTGTCTCAGTTTCCCCGTCTGTAAAATAGGGACAGTGGTAGCAGGATTAACATTAAATAATCCGTGTTAAGCTCTTTGAATAGTACCTGGTCCTTAGCCTTATCAGTATTATCTCAGATATAAATTCAGAGAAAAGAAACTTTCTAGAATTTCTCTTTCAGAATGATTATTCAGCTCCTCTACACTGTGGCATATGTTTGCCTTCCCTTTGGTTGTTAAAATTTATTTCCCAATAAAAATATGGAGACTCTTACAAGCTCTTTCTTTTTCTTATCTTATTTCCCTAATACCTTTACCAATTCCTTACACTTTTACAGAGCTCTGATGGTTTGCAAGCCAGGGTACCCACTTCTTTCAGCCATCTAGTCATGCCATGATTATTTTTATCGTCTCATTTTCAAGACAAACAAACAGATTTGGATGGTAGGTGATTTGCCCAAGGTATAACTGAAATCCAGGTCCTATAATCACAAACCCCGTGTTCTTCCCATTACATCAAATGGTTTTCTTATAAACAACAAGAGACAGGAAATTATCAATGTCAATTTTTACACATTTCCTTTTAATAAAGTAACTTTGGCTCCTTGGTTTTGAAGGAGACACTCATAGCAATGACTTCATGTATAAGGAGGTAGCTAAAAAGAATTCACCCAAGGCAATTTACACCATGGAAATTAGAGGCTACCACTCTTGGCAGTGGTCGAGCCTTGCTTAAGAGGAAAACAAGTAAGTCCCTAACTGCCAATCCCAACATCATTCAAAGCAAGATGTCAAGATGTATATAGTTTTAAAATGTATGCCCATGCTTATTTTATAAACTTAAAGTACAAATTTCAGACAGGGATAAAATATTTTTGAAGAGTTTGAAAACACTTGAAGGATATGAAAGACCAGATAAGTATTGAAAGAAAAAAAAAACCCACTCTTTTTATTGGTTTTGTTGGCTTATAAACATAATAGTGTGGCAACACCTGATTCCAGCATCTTTACCTCTTTTGTAATTTCCCATCCTTATCCCTGGTAAGAAGAGCACCTTGTAGCAGCAAAGGACATCCAACTGAGCCACTCAGACATGATCACTACGTGCTGAGGTGAGTCCAGTGTCAGCCTGCCCCACAAGTGGAAGATTCTCACCAGCCTTGACCAAGAGAGAAGGAAGCAAGAGAAATTGGTGACACAGTATCCAAAGGACTGAGCGTGACAGAAGGAGAAAGGAATGTAAGACCAGAACCCAGAAGCAACACAGGAGGGCAGATCTACTAAGGATGTACTATATGCTGGCTACCTGAACATAATTTGAAAAGAAAGAAAAAGAAAATTAAAAAAAAAAAATCTATTTCAAAGTCGTGTTCCAAAAAGAAAAACAAAAAAAACCCCAGTTGATCGACGGCAGCTGGAAAACCATGTTTTCTGTCCATCTCAGTCATCCCATTATACTCATGAGTGGCTACTACAAAGGTGAATGTTTTTTTCTTTCTTGGAGAGGCTGGTGCCTCTCCACCATGGCTCCAGACACAATGGGCCCACACACAGGACAACAGAGGGATGATTATTCCCGAGCATGAGATGAGAACTGTAAATATAATGAACTTCTCGAGAAGTTGAGAAACTGCAGTCAATTCACTAAAATTTCCCATTCTTTCTTCTAAGCATAAATGAGCCATCTGGTCAAATCCCTGAATGTCAGCAAAAACCTGCTTGAAGACAGGACATCAACAAGATAATGCTGCTAAGAACTTTCTGAGCTCTTGGCTACTTTGTGCAATGAAAACCTTCCACTGTGTCTAGAGCAGTAAAACATTGACACTACAGTTGAATAAACTGTTTCATTCTTCCATACCTAACACCTCTGCATAATGAGATCCTCACGTCCATATCTTCTGCTTTAAATACTTTATTTTAAATATAAACGGTTCACAAAAAACAAAAGATCTTAAAAGCGGACACATTTTGTCTTTGTCCCTTTCGCATTGTCTCAGCTTATAAATCATGTGTGGAACAAAGCACGTCCTTGACTATTAAAACATGAACACCATGCACAAGTCTAAAGTTCAGGAGAGGACTCTGAGCAGTCATGCAGTGTGGCCAGAAAGACTTCGGTACCTTGCGTGACCGTGGGAGGACCGGACCCAGCTGGATGGAGCTAAGTGATGGAGAAGCCCCACCCTTGGTGGTGGGCTGGCACATTCCAGAAGGGCTCATTCTGTGAGCTGGGACGGCATCCAGCGTCAGTGCTGGGTGGTTTCCAACAGGCTCACTCTAACATGCAGACCCAATGAGCCAGAGAGAAAGGCCCCTCTCAGACAGCTGCGTCCCACCCCTGCTAGGAATCAGCTGCACTTGCTCCCTCTCAGCATCTGCTATGTGAGCTTGGGATCCAAGTAACAACTCCATGCTGGGCAGCGGCAGAGTTTAAATAACCATTGCCCCTGCCTTAGAAAGGCCATGTCATTCCATGGTGTTAGATGTCAGTGTTATAGATTCTTGTGGGAATCCATGCAGAATGGACGTTGGGCCCAATTTCTTTATCTTTTTTTTTTTTATAAAGATTTTTTTTATTTATTTGACAGAGAGAAACACAGCGAGAGAGGGAACACAAGCAGAGGGAATGGTAGCGGGAGAAGCAGGCTCCCTGCCGAGCAGAGAGCCCGATGTGGGGCTCGATCCCAGGGCCCTGGGATCATGACCTGAGCCGAAGGCAGACGCTTAACGACTGAGCCACCCAGGTGCCCCCAATTTCTTTATCTTTAATGAATCTGATTTTCTCTCTCTTTCAAGAAGCAGCAGAGTTAGTTCAGTGAGAAGCCAAAGGGAGTTGCTGCTGTACTAAGTCAGAAATCAGTGGAATTGATTGGCTTCACCAATACCCCAGAGATTCCTGGAACCTGGATCAAGCTCTTCATGTCCCTGAGGAGCGACCGGGACCAGGGGCTGGGTCTCTGTGGCAAGTGGCCGACTCAGAAGAGCAGAACCACATGCAGAGAAAATTCCTAGTCTCCCTTCAAATGAGGTAGCCATAGAGAAGGAGAAAAGAAACGAAGTCAGAAGAAGGTAGAAACAAACTGCTCCTGTTGGCAACCCCCTTGGTCTCACGTGGCCAGAGGGGGAGGAGGCTGTGGGAGGGCTGCGGAAGGAGAGTGTGGTCAGTGCTCGGGCTCGCCGACCGAGGCTGGCGTCACCCCTGTCTATTTCCAAACCCAAGCCCTGTCATTCCTCAGTCATTCACTACCTTTGTCACCTACAGCAGATTGCTTTTCATCAGGAACAAAGTGAAAGTTATAGTGATACCTGACCTTAGAGAGCACTTGTGAGAATCAAAGGAAATAATGGTTTGGGGGGTGTTGTTGGTTTTTTTGGGGTTTTATTTTATTTTTGTTTTTTCAAATAGTGAACACGGTGTCATATTAGTTTCAGGTGTGTACTATGATGATTACTCAGTGCTCATCATGGTAAATGTGGTCTTAATCCCTATTACCTATTTCTCCCATCCCTCCACCTACCTCTCCTCTGGTGACCTCTTAACTGTAGTTAAGAGTATGGGTTTTTTTTGTTTGCCTCTTTTTTTTTCCTTTGTTCATTTGTTTTGTTTCTTAAATTCCACATATGAGTGAAATCCTCTGTCTTTCTCTGACTGGCAATTATATCACTTAACATTATACCCTCTAGATCGATCCATGTCGTTGCAAACGGCAAGATTCTGTTCTTTTTTATGGCTGAGTAATAGTCCATAGTGTGTGTGTGTGTGTGTGTGTGTGTGTGTGTGTGTGTGTGTATACACATACATACATACATCCATACACACCACATCTTCTTTATCCGTTCACCTACTGAAGGACACTTGGGCTGCTTCCATAACTTGGCTATTATAAATAATGCTGCAGTAAATGTAGGACTATATATATCTTTTCAAATCAGTGTTCTTGTATTCTTTGGGTAATTACCCAGTAGTAAATTACTGGATCATATGGGAATTCTATTTTTAATTTTTTCTGATGCACCTCCGTACTGTTTTCCACAGTGGCCGCACCCACTTGCATCCCTACCAACAGCACACACAGGTTAAAGGAAATCCTGTTTTTTAAGGTGTCTGTCACTACACGTAGCACGTAGTGACCACTCAGTAGGTAGCCAGTGGCGGTGGAGGTGTCCCCACCATTGCCAAGGACAGATAAAGCGTCTCTCCTCTCAGGGCCATTGTGACTCTCCTCGTAAGGGTGGAGGAAGACTGTTACTCCAGGCCATCAACCTTTCTGGCAGTGCAAGGAGTAATGGTAGAATAAAACAAAGACAGCAACAACTTGAACTATAAAAAGGGAAAGATTTATTTCAGTGATCATGGAATGTCTTGGGGAAGTGCAGTTCGGCCTCAGGAACCAGACAGTAGGAACCTAACTGCTCTGTTAGTGGAGTTGAGTTCAGTTCTCTTTCCTTGGTTCCTGAAGCAGCACAGGGCTAGACCTGCAGAAAGTTGAGGGAGCGCCTACCACAGCCCAGGCCCTGTCTCTAGCCTTTTCTTCCAAGTTTGTTTCATTTTCCCTTTTGCTGGGGTCATGCCTCTGCAGCCACATAACTGTGGAACCCAAGAAGCGGAAGATAATCTTGGATTTACATTTTATAGCCTAAGTACCCGGAGAGAATAATTTCCCTTTGTCAGATCCAGTTAGAGACAATAAAGAAAAGACAGTAGTGGTCCAGTTTGGACAAGGAAGCCACCTTTAGACTCCGGCACAGCTTGGGTCAGGTGCCCAGGGCTGCATCGACTGCCGAGGCCACGGGGGCAGAACCGCGTCAGCTTAACGCGGGAGCTCCCACGGCAACCACGTACATGGGGACGGAGCGGACAGTTCCTGGGAGAAGCGGAGTTCTTGGCAGGCAGAGTTTAGGAGAACTCAGCCCAGAGCCCTTCTTGCACTGGAAAGGTGATGTAAGGAAAGCTGATTCCTATTTCCATGACCCTGGATTCCTTGAGACTGTCGTGTTCTAACCTGCTTTTTCCAGAGACGTGAAATGAACCATGTCATCAGGGTGAACTTAGAGTTCCTATAATCTTGGACAGGAGGTGAGGGGTGGAAGGGACTTTGAAAAAAAAAAAAAAGACATTTGCACCCTTGTTTTTTGAAATGAGTCTTTTGGAGTCATGTGGTCCAATGCAAACCACTCAGGATTTACCTGAGCTCTATTGCTGGATAAAATGCAAACACTAAGATATGGGTTTGGGTCTTGGCTGTGCCACATAATAATTGTATGACCCAGGGTAGATTACTAAAATTGGTTTCTTCATGTATGCAATGAGGATAGCACAACAATACCATCTATGTACTGTTGGGAGAACAAAGGAAATGTAGATAGCACGCTTAGTATAGATGACATCACTCCCAGGAAACATGAGCTATATATTTATATATTAACACCTCTTCAACAGTTTCTCATTTAACTGACTTACAATATACACCCTTCAGTTATAGCTACTAGTGTCTTTCTCTCCTCCTTCAGAGATTACATACTCCATCAGGGCTGCGATCACTTCTTATTTGTCTTCATATCCTAAGCCTCCAATAGCAGAAGCTCACTGAATATCGACCATATAAATGTTGCCTGAGCTAGTTGGCCCCCTGCACACTTTTCCACTGTGTCTCAGGGGCTCTGCAGACAGGCAGCAGATGATGGGATGACCCACACAACTGGGCCACACATTGTGAGCTCGCATCTTTCCCGATCCCAGATGGGTTGGTTCCATTTATTTATTCGGTTTGTTCATTCGCTTAACAAGTATTTATCAAATGTTTACTGATATTCCAGAAATGAGCCAATTTCTCCTTCTCTGGGGATGAATAACAAGCTCCTTCCTCCACGGAGTTGACAAGAAATATCCTATGCTCATGAAGGGTTTGATGTCCCCGTGTGGAAATCCACCAGCCCTGGACTGTAATTTCTGTTTCATTCTCTGGCTGCCTCGCTTGTTGGTGACCTCCTTGAGGACAGAAGTCACATATTTTACTTTGTGCCTAGCTCAGTGATTTTCACATAACAGGATTCAATAAATGGCACACCAATGGACGAATGACTTAGAATTATCCTGGAGAACTCTGATAACCTTTGCATATATTCATCTATATTGAATCTTTATGTCCTTTGAGTGTGATGGGAAAAGCAGTGAATTTTACAGGTCGGACCTTTTGAGCCTTCCAAGTCTTGCATGAATGACTTGAGTGATAGATATGCCCATGGTCTCTGAAGCAAACAAAACAGAGCAAAGCAAAACTTAACAGTGAGAATACAATTTGATTTCAAGAAAATGCCTCTTTCTGTAATCTTTCAGTGTTCTCTGTTCTTGGAGAAGAGATACACCTTCTGTCTCCAACCTTAGCTGTTTGCCCTTGAGCTCAAACTTATATTATTAATCATTTGAAACAATTATTTCCATGGAGAGAGCCTAGCAACTTCGAGGCTCAGATTTAGCATTGACTAAGCCCTACGATTGATGGATATTACATTTTTAACTTCTTGATCCGTGAAAGTTGAGTATATTTAGTATCTAGTTCATTAACAAGGCCTTTTTCCTCTAATTTCAGTAAAAATAAAACCAAACACCTTATTTTTCTTACTTTCTTTTTTTTTTTTTTTTTTAAGATTTTATTTATTTATTTGATGGAGAGGAAAGAGATCCCAAGTAGGCAGAGAGGCAGGCAGAGAGAGGGAGAAGCAGGCTCCGTGCTAAGCAGAGAGCCCAATGCAGGGCTCGATCCCAGGACCCTGAGATCATGACCTGAGCTGAAGGCAGAGGCTTTAACCCACTGAGCCACTCAGGCGCCCCAAACACCTTATTTTTCTAAAGCCAGGAGTGATTGCATGAAACTGCCCATGAAGTAATATTTTCGTCTTTTGTGATTTGTTTAGTGAACATTCATAGAGCCAGGCACCATTCTGACTGTTTTAGAAATATTTAAATTCATTTAATTGTGATAACAACCTTATAAGGCACATATTATTATCTGCGATCTATAGATGAGGAAACCAAGGGCATTAAGAGGTTGCAGAAAAAGGAGAGCCGGTAAGTGGGTACATTCATGATAAATTTCTGTTCCCTGGGCAGTTGCTCGATCTTCTCCCCTTGAAAACCTGCTAAAGGTCCAGTTCTCACCTGTTCCCTGCCTATCACCACTCTGTTCCTCTGCCGGCCCCAAGGACATACGATGTTGTCTGCGACACTTTTTCTTTTTTTTAAGAAAAGTTTGGAAATTATTACATAGCTGTAGTTTATCTTAAAATCCTTTGGCACCTATAGACAAGTATATCATCGTGGATGTCGTAGGTAGTGCAAGCTTCAGCTCTAGGGACGATCAGTTCTTTGACTTGAAAACGCACACTGCGGGAGCGGCCAACTAGGAGGGAGTCAGAAGGGCCGCACTCAGGGGCAACGAGGACAACTGCACTGTTCTCACTTTGCAGGTTTCCCTGGGCACCAAAAGCGTGGCTAATTGACGTGGCTTTATTGTTAGTGAAAACAGTGCCTTGTCAGTTACCTTGGTAAATGTTAGAAATGGACCTTCATTAATGGAATTAGAGGCATTCAATAAATGTGGATTAGCTCAGGTATTTTAGAAATATTTCCTGTCTCCGCTTGAAGAGCATGTAAAACTCAAGCAAGCCTGGTAGCTAAACCTCTTTGTCCCACACCTAGTTCCCAGCCAGTCCCCAGAAGGACTTCTGGTTAGCTGACACCAACTATAAGGTGATGGAATCCTGCCTCTGGAATCCTGTCCTAAATATTTCTGGTGACCCTTCCGTGAAATGGCACGTGGGGCACCTGCCATGACAGAGAGCTGGGACTTCACTGAGCTTCGGGGACATGTGATCAACCAACTGGGCTCGGTCATTAATGCACATTGTTCAAAAATTGTCAGCTTAGAGGGAAGCACGTGCTCTGAAACTTGTTCTCATTAGTAAGTTTTAACCTCATCGTAGTAAGATTGTGGAGATGGAGCTAACCCTCACCTACTTCAAATTTCTTTTGAGCCTACTGTTGTCTATGGAAAAGAAGCTAAGAGCTGTGCATGGCGAAATGATCTAAAGTCAGTTCACAACAGAAATAACAGAAGGGGAGAAAGATTTCCTCCCTCCTGCTTCCTGACCCCTCCCTTCCAGATTGGCCTGAAGTCCTTTCCTTGACATATTTTTCTATGGCAGGGGGGATATCTTTGTTCCTCCTTAACAATATAGCCATGTCCCTAGGTTTCAAAGATTACGTTTGTTTTCTTCTTTTGTTCTGCTAGTAGGTGATTATTAACCCACGACGAGCCAGCCTCCGCAAATACTTGAAGTTGGCCAGTTGTACCTTCAGGGCCTCAAGTGCCTATAAATGCTGTCATGACAAGATGCTCCTGGGTGTCCACCCCCTCCCTGCCCCAGACGGTTCCTGGAGAAGGGCTCCCACTCAGGTGCTCTTGATTGGTAAGAGAACAGAAGCAGGAAAACACAGCATGCTTTTCCAGATACCCACACCCAACAAGTGTCTGCTGAGCAACCCACGCCCCTTACTGGGTACATACTAGCAGGTGGCTATAGAAAGATTCAAACTCAAAACCTGCCGGAGGGGGACTAGGTGACATTTCTTCGCAGCCAGCCTTTCCCTCTCTGCTCTTGACTTTGCTACGGACGCGTGGTAGCAGGGGCTATTAGCCCGCCAAAGCCAGCGCCTAAATCAGGGCTAAAGGAAATTCCTAAAGAAATGTGCCTTATATAAATTCTGGGAACAGAACACAGTTGGTTCTGTGCATGAAAACCTGCCTTCTAAATTATCTTCCTTCTAAGTCATTGCTGGGGAAAGTGCAGCAAAAAAAAAAAAAAAAAGTTTTTTGATTCTAATTTTGCTCCTTAAAATCACATATGATAGCCCACCTGCAAGGCGCTGCCCCAACAGGCAGAGAGCACAGTCTGCTTGGGTTGATGAAGCTATTCTCCCTCAGTCAGGCAGCCGTGGCCCAGCTGGAGGGTTCTGGCTCCCTACCTGATTGCAGTTAAGTGCTGAATGCAAAGTCTTCTGGGAATTGGCACCTCCTTGAACCTGGCTCATGTTTTGATTACAGAAACCAAAAATAGGGAAGCAACTGTGGAGCTCCAGGTAGGAGGCCCTGCAGACAGAAGGCATCTGCTTGCTTTTGCCCTGAGTCGGAGACAGTCTTGAGAGATGCCAGTTCTGACAGGAGCCCCATCCCAGCCTGTGATCTTGTGCTGGGGGGGTGGGGGGGTGAGAGGGGATTTAGGGAGGAGTCCCGCAGGCCCATACCTTGCAAAGGGGCTTGAAGAGTAACAGCGGTGGGAAAGGTTGTGGATTCTTCCTAAACATGTAAAATGTTTCTTGCTATTCAAATATAAGACATGGAGGCCCCCCTTGAAAGGAGTGCATTTTACACAGTTCTGTAGTTACAAACGAACTTTCAGTACCTCAGTTCCTAGCTTCTGTGCCTTCTTTCCTCAGGCAGGCCGGGTCTCCCAACTTGAGTTTTCTTTGACTCGACTCTTCCTCTTCTCAGTCCACTTCTAAGGTCCCTTCGGTTTATAGGAGCCATTCCTAGTCCTCCCTTTTCCATCACTTCCTGGGACTGGAAAGTAAAAATGGTCTGCATGTTGCCCTCCGTGCCCGGCTTTCCTGTGACCCCTCTTCATGTTTCTTGTCCTCTCTGCCTTTTCTTTCCGTTTTCCTTCTGGTCCTGAAAATAACGGCATGGTGACGCGACAGCAGAGCATCTGAAGTAGACAGCTTTGAATTCCAGCTAAGTCTTTCCAAGTTGGGCGGTTTAAACACATGATTTAATTTCTCTGAAATTCAGACTTTCGTCTGGGAAAAAAAAAAAA
>JAQQSY010001557.1:0-14287 GCA_028646535.1 Procyon lotor
TCCGCTCTCCCTCTTCCTTGCAGTTGCAAACACCTGCTCATTACAGACTCTCTCACATTCCAGATTTTGCTGTTTGGGGTGAGCAAACAGCCATCCTCTGCATTTCCTGAAAATTGGTAGCTGGATCATAACAATGAGGTGTGGTCAGGTTTAGGTTCTACTTGAGGAACAGGAGGCAAGAATCCTTGGCAGATGGTATCGTGGTTCTTGTCTCTTTCCAAAGCTCCCAGCCCAAACTTGGTTTTGACTGTTTGCATTGCGGTTCTGTAGTTACTCTAGGCTCTGCCTCAAGCCTATTTCATTGTATCTCCTCTGCTCCCCAACTCCTTGGGTTCTTTACTTTTCTTGGCCCAGTTTGGATACCTGACTTGAATGCTGCTTATGGCCTTTATCGAACATTCCTTTAGAATGCTACTTCTGGTAACTTCTTCAGCTTTGAACATAGAACACACAGGAGGCATTCTCTCCTATATTGCTGCCCAGGCCCTCAGGACGCCTCTCTCTCTCTTTTTTTTTTTTTTTCAAAAAAATTTTTTAAATTAACATAAAATGTTTTATTTGCCTCAGGGTACATGTCTGTGAATCATCAGGCTTACACATTTCACAGAACTTACTATAGCACATACCCTCCCCAATGTCCATAACCCAGCCACCCTATCCCTACCCCCCCACCTCCCAGCCACCCTCATTTTGGTTCCTGAATTTAGGAGTCTCTTATGGTTTGTCTCCTTCCCGATCTCATCTTGTTTCATTTCCTCCCCCACCCCCATGACCCACCACCCTGCCTTCCAAATTCTTCATATCAGAGAGATCATGTGATAAATATCTTTCTCTGACTTATTTCACTTAGCATAATACCCTCTAGTTCCATCTATGTCGTTGCAAATGGCAAGATTTCATTTCTCTTGATGGCTGCATAGTATTCCATTGTATATATATATACCAAATCTATTTTATCCATTTATCTGTGGAAGGACATCTAGGTTCTTTCCATAGTTTGGCTATTGTGGACATCACTGCTATAAACATTCAGGTGCATGTGCTCCTTGGGATCACTACATTTGTATCTTTAGGGTAAATACCCAGTAGTGCAATTGCTGGGTCATAGGGTAGCTCTATTTTCAACCTTTTTTTTTTTTTTTTATTAACATATAATGTATTATTCGCCCCAGGGTACATGTCTGTGAATCGTCAGGCTTACACATTTCATAGTACTTACCATAGTACATACCCTCCCCAATGTCCACAACCCAGCCACCCTATCCCTACCCCCTACCGCCCCCCTCCGCCTCCCAGACCCTACCTGCAGTAGTCATCTGGCCTGGGGGATCAGATAAAAGCATTTCTGTAGTTGATCCTCTTATCCCTTCTCCCCAGAGCAGCTACTTTCAGGGGTCTTGGAGTCAGGACTGGCATCTGTGTTTTTATAAGTTTTGAGGGTTCCAGTGTGTGGACAGGCTGGGGGGCCACTTTAGAGTGAAATCTGCATGGATACTCTCCTACCTATTCCTTCCTTGGGGCTGGAATCAAAACATTGTCCCATTGTTAATTCCAGGGGCAACCCAATGAGAGATTTTCCAGAGAGAACTAGATAAGAAAATGTAGTCAAACAGGTTTGAATGTCTAGAAAGTCTCTCTTTAATTTTAAGTGAAGAGTCACAAATGCCGTATCTGGTCAAGCTGGAAACTGAATGCTGTATTTTGTCCACTAAATGAAATCCTTTGATCCCTTCCCCCTCCACTTTCATAGTTGGTGTTTGGGTTATCATACAGATCTCACTAAATTCCTAGTAATCTTTGAGTTGGCTCATGTTCCCTCTTTGGTAAACTGCCTTGTATTTTGTTTTTTTGTTTTTTTCTCACATAGCCAAAGACCTGTGACAGTTATTCTGTAGGGTGGGGTGGAGACCTGAGGGGGTGTGAGAGTGTCTGGTCAGCTGCTGGCCACGTTTTGTTTCTTGATTGGATTGCTGGTTGCAAGGGTGTGTTCGGTTTGTGAACATTCCTCAAACCCTCTACAGATAATGTGTGTGTTTTTGTCTATATGTGTGACAATCAATGAAAAGTTGAGAGAAAAAAGAAATAAAGAAGGGAACAAAGGTAGGCAGGAAGGAAGGAAGGAAGAAGAAGGGGATCTGTGTTAGGAATGAAGAAAACTATGAAATATAAAATAATTATCGTTAGTAATGACAAATGTTTAAAATGATTTTTTAAAGTAGGTATCCATGCTGGTTTCAGTTCTTGACTCTGAAAGAAAAGAAGAGTGGCAGTGTTGTAGGCAATCACAATAACCATTGTTGTCTTTGTAAGCCCTTCAAGAGAGCTCAACTGTCAGTACGCACAGCCGGCCCCAACCCCAGCTCCCAGCCCTTCCTTGTTCCCAATAGCTCCTGTTCCCAATAGCTCGTTTCCACCCCTGCTCTGGCTCCGAATGCTGGCCCCGCCCCTCTTCTCACTCTTTGGGCTCCTCTGTTCATGGGGGTCCACAGACCTCAGCCACCAGGATCCTCTGCTGCAAATAACTTACCGTGCAGGAAGCACAGCTTACGAGTGTGTGGCAGTGGGATCTGGCAGCCATGTTTTCTGAAACTTCTGCACATTCTCCCCCTCCTCTACCTTTCTATTTTTTTGGTAGATTGAATTCTCTTTGGCTATATTAACTACAGTTGCTATCTGTGATGAATCTTTTTAAAAGGTTGATGATGTCATCCTCGTTTTGAGACGTTTCTTCAAAGCGAGCCTAGGTACTGCTGAGGGGCAAGCAAGACAAGTAATCTGCTGATAACTGGAGTTTATCATTTGACTTCTTGGGTGCTACCCAGAAGTTCAGTAGCATGTATTGATTTGTAATTCTGCTGAGGCTAGAACTAAAATCTGGTACCTTTGGCAGTAAAATGGAAGAGAAGGTCTTTGATGGAGGTCCAGAGCTTAAGCCTATAGGGAAGGTACTTAGAATGGGACAAGCTCCTACTCAAGCTGTCACTGGTGCAGGGCAGGCTGGGGAAATAAGGGAATTGGCAGGAGGGGGGAAGGGAAGCCTAGATTCAGGGGTGAAGCAGCAGGATTAAGGGCCAGAGAAACAGGTCAAAGTAGTCAGCCCAAAGGGCTGAAATGGGACAGTGGAGAAGAAGCCTTCTATTCTCTCTATATTCTTCCTTCCTCAAAGTCCTCATGTACCTGTAGGGGTCCAGCTTACCCAATTCTATCTCCCCTGCCCTTTCGATCTAATATTTTCAACCACAGGTCACCCCTATTTGGATGTTTCACTGCCAGTCAAATGCTGCTTGTCCAAACCTCCTTTAGCGTTTAGGAGGAACAGGTCCAGTGACTCAGGTGAATTCTCAAACACGAGTCAATATTTTCCCCACAGTGTGCATAAATATGAAGGGGAGAGAACGTCAGAGGCATACTGAGTGGGCGAATCCTACGTAGTAGCCCAGGCTCTCTTCCAAGCTGGATAACTCGCTCTTCTACCAGCCTCTGGGGTGGGAGTTTTAAGGTTTTGCCTCGTCAAAACTAGAAATCTGTGCAAGTCACGGATCTCTGGAGTCACTGGTAAGGAGTCAAACCATAAAAACCTATGGAATATAGATACCTGTAGGTACCTCTGTGGGAGGAATCCATAAAACTGAATTTTAAACAAGCTACTGTGGTGATTCTTATGAATAGTCAAGTCCCTTCTCGTTGTTCCTTCTTGATTACCCAGACAAAGCCTGTTTCACTGTGACTAATGGTGCAATCTTTCTGCCAGTTGTCTAGGTGACATTTAGAGCCACATCTGGCTTTTTCTTCTTCCTCATCTCTTATAGCTAACCATTCACTGAGTACTGATGTTTCTACTCTCCTTTCTCCTACCATGTAGTAGCTAGAACAGACATTAATTGAGAGCTTGTGTATACAAGATGTATCAGTTTTCTATTGTCATATGAGGAATTACAATACATTTAATGATCAAAAATGATACCTGTTTATTTGCTTACAGTTCAGCAGGTCAGCATCTGGGGTGGGGTGACTGTGCTCTCTGCTCAGTGTTTTAGGTGTTTGGAAGCCTGAAATCAAGACCTCAGCTAGACCGATTTCTCCTGTGGAGGCTTTAGGGGGAAAAATCTGCTTCCATGTTCATTCAGGGTGACAGAATTTACTTCTACTTCGAATCTCTGACTTCTGCTACCAGCTGGAGAAAACTTTCCTCTTCAAGGGCTCACGTGATTAAGTCGGGCTCATCTACATAATCTCCTTATTCCAAAGTCAACTGATTTGGAACCTTTATAGCATAAGCAAATTCCCTTTTTTGGGAATTTGGGGTCGTGTTTGACTGAAAAAAATGGGAGGAGGAGTAGATACACTGGGTCTGGGAATCTTGGAGACCGTCTTGGAATTCTGCCTACCGTACAAGGGAAGCAGAATTCTAAGAGATCTGCTTGTATTTCCTTAAGTCGTCCAATAGCCTATGACACAGATACCAGTATCATTTCCATTTTTTTTTTTTAATTAGAAACACACGGGAGAAGAGGCCTGTCCAAGATTACACAGCTGTTTTCATAACACTCCACTGCTCTTGGATCTTCATGTCTGTATTCATTCAACTACCTTCCAAATGGCTCTCCTGTCTGCATGATCTGCTTCCTTGAATTTATTCAATATTGGCCAGACCAATGTTGGTTAAAATTTTTGTCATCAAGTGACTTTCCTAGATACAAAGAATTATACTTAGTGATAGCAACAAAGAAGCCCTGTCCTGATGCGAGAGAAACTGAATTATGCCCAAATATGAGAATCCATTCAGCAGTATCTCTGGGAAAGTTTTTATTATGCTAACTTAGAACTATAATGGTTTGTGAAGTGGCAGGAGAGGGGTGTGTGTGTGTGTGTGTGTGTGTGTGTGTGTGTGTGATTATAACACAAGACACCGGGTATGGATTCTGTCTTTTCAGACTCAAAAGGGAGGAGCGGGTACGGATAATTATTTAAAAATAAGACAAAACAAAATATTAGGCTCAGTAGCAAGTTTTATAGGTTATACGGAAAATATAAAAGTTAGCTATTATACTGCAGAGTCTATGCATTTAAGACATATTTAGAGAGAATGAATTGAATGACTCTTTAGGACATGAATAACTTATGAAGCTTAGTTTTACTTGCTTATCCACTTATTCCTTCAACAAGTACTTGTTGTATGACACCATGTGCCAAGCACTGTATCAACCACATTTATTTATTGTTCTCTCCTAGAGTATTGCAAGCTTCCAAACTGGTTTTCCTGCTTTCACTCCACACCTACCTCCATTCCAGTCCACTACCCACACAGTGGCCAGAGAGATGCTTTTAAAGAACCTACTGAGATCTTAAAAAAACAAAACAAAACAAAAAAAACCTATTGAGATCTTGACACACTCTCAAAACTTTCTAATACATTTTCAGCCAATTCAGACAGAGTAAAATCCAAATCCTAAGACCTAAGGAGCTGCTCTTCTTGTGTCCAAACCTATCTCCTCCCCTCTTCCTTTCACTCACTCCACTCTAGAGAACACGGACTTTCCTCCCATGTTCCCTGGACGTGGCAATCATGTGTCCACCTCATGCTTTCACATGGGTCATTATTCCATCAGCTTAGAAGGTCCTCCCCCAAGACAGTTACTCCTTTATTTGACTCAGATTATTTACTCAAATGTCACTTCCGCCAGGCACCTGAGCCAAAATAGCATCCTTGTCTCCATCATCCTCTCCTTTTTCTTCTTCTACTTTTCTTTCCGGCACTCAATTACCACCTGACAATTATATATATTTTTATGTGTACAGTTGATTTGCGGTCTCCTCCCCTACTAGGATGTCAGCTCCTGGGAACAGGGACTTTGTCTTTTCTCCTAAGATATTTCAGTGACCAGAACAGTGCCTGGCACATTATAGGAACGCAGACATAGTGAATAAGTGAATGAATGAATACAGATCTCTGCTTTTTGTATTTATTTTTTAAATGCTGAAATAAAAATATGATTTAACATTTTCAATGAAATAGTATGGTTTTACATTTTCCACGTTTTTAGCCTTTCTTTATTACCCATATCCCCAAAGAATATAATGCCCCTATGAATGAAGAGTATTAATTCAATTTCTAGGGGGAACATTTCCCAATAGAGTGGTGACAGGACAGACCAAAAGCTTTGGAAATCAAATCACGGATTTTACAACTTTTAAGAACCTCACAAATGGACTGTCTTCATGGCTTAAATGCCAAGGAACATAACTGAACATAGTTGTAGTACAATCCAAATGGCTAAAGTCTAATGTAAGCAGTGAATGACTTGGGTTTCAGTAAACTGAGTTCTTCCAAAACAACCCATCCAACCAGCTGGGAGACCTTTCAGGCAGTAGAAGGACTGAATTCAGGAATCAGGAACTCTCTTGGCAGCAAAGGCCTTGTTCCCAACCACTCCCTACTCAGTGATTGAGAAACATAATTTCCTATCCCATAATATAAAATGTATGCCTCTGTTGGTTTTTGCTCCACAGCTTGGAATTTACTGTCAGTGACAAGTCGGTTGGTGATGGTGAAATTGCCAGTACTCAATGTACCTTATAAAGATGTTCAGAGGCTGAGTCAAAGCTTCTACAGGATCTTGATGGCTCCACACTTAAATATGGCAGAGAAGAGTATGCACAGAAATTTCCCAATTGTTTTTAAGTGATGTTCAAAGACTGATAGATTATCAGCAGCTCAATTTAAACTACATTCATAGACTGTGGCCTCTGATACGCAGATCATTTAGAGATATGTTTTTCCAGTAGAAGGAGTTATCTTGTCTATAGCTCATGATGGAATCTTGGGAAAATGCTGGGGAAGCAGGGCATATAGTGCTTTGCATCAGATCCCAGTTCCACAGTGGTTGCTGGTGGTGACAGATGGACAAGGTTCTGAAGCTAATTTTCTTCTTTCTCTTATGCCCCATTGGAGTCCTTTCTGATAAGGATTTACTCCTTGAAGGTAAAAATTGCCTTTATATTATCTTTATTGCTTTTTCTGATTAAAAAAGTAATACACCCGTCATCTCAGAATTTTGGGGAGTTTTCTAAGATGCACCTAAATAGAGGTGTTAAGAAGGTGGGAGTCTGATCTTTTACCCAGATTTTTTTTTAAAAAAGATTTTATTTGAGAGACAGAGTGAGCAAGCGTGAGTTGGGGGCGAAGAGAGGGCAGGAAGAGAAGGAGAAGCAGACGCCTCGATCCTGATCTCATGACCTCAAGCCGAAGGCAGATGCTAAACTGACTGAGCCACCCAGGCTTGTCTTACCCAGATTTTTATTATGGTATCTTATCCTGGGTACTCACTGCGGTGACCAGATCGAACCTTTTTTTTTCTTTCCCCCAGATGTGAACTTTGAACTCGAGTTGAAGGTATAGAGTCGTGACCTCATTTGTCCCTTTTAACAAATAGCAAATCAGACCAGCAGTTTCTAGGGGGAAAATTCTGAGCAGTAAAACAAAACTCATAGCCCATGGCAAAAGACAGAAATTTTCAGGCTGATATAAAACACAGAAATCAAACTCAAGGAATAGATTACCAAAAGAAAAAAAACAGGAAGCTGCATCGGGGCTGTTTCCAGCTCTTTATTGTTCCTACGCGTTGTCGACACTCCGTAGGGTCAAGTCCCCTCACCCACCCAGTGTTTCAGTGTCCCACTTGTAGAGGCTGTGCACTGGCTTCATTTCACTACCTATCGGTCCCAATCCTTTTAGCAGCACCTGCACATTTACTCTACCTACGAAAAGCGGACAGCGATTTGTTCACCCAGTCCACGGTTTCCAATCACCGAATCACACTTTCATTGACCCTCAAGGAGAGAGCGTGGGTGGGCCTTGGGGAAGTCCGGCGGGCCAGGTTCGCTCCAAAGCGCCCCTTACCGTCTGGCACACGCTGGTGTACGCGCGCGGGACAAAGGTGGACAGGCGACTCTGTCCCTAGCCGGTCTGCGCGCCCAGCTCCCGCGGCCGCAGGAATCTACGTGGAGACACCCGCTCAGCCACCCGCCGCCTACCTGGCTGGGCGTGGGGGTGCGGGTCCCGGTGTCTCCGCCCCTCAGTTCCCGTCACGTGCCGCCGCACCGCCCAATCAGCGTCCGCAGCGCACCGGCTCTCGATTCAAACTGCGGCGCCGCCAGCTCGCGGGGATCCGCGCTGGGGCGGCTGCCGCCGCCGCCGCCGCCGCCGCCGCCGCTGTGTACGGGCCATGGAGCACCGCATCGTGGGGCCCGGCCCCTACCGGGCCACTAGGCTGGTGAGTGGACGTGCCGGTGCCTGGGCGAAGCCGCCGGCTCCGAGGTCCCCGGGCCTGGCTATCGGCCGCGTGCTGGTCAGTCATCGCTTCTGCAAGGTTGGCGCGGCCCGAGTGTGGAGGCGGGACCCGTTTTCGCCAGGGCGGCCCTTTTCTGAACGATTCTCAAAGAAAGGCTTATCGGGTCAGGTACTCGACAGGAGTAGGAGGGTGCAGCTTTGTTTCCGGGACATTGGCCTGGTTCTTGGCACTGAGTGACGCCTTCGGATTTAAAGCGCCCGAAAGACCAGGGCGACCCCACCCCCACCCCCTTTGTCCTCTCGGATCGTTTGCCCGCAGCCCTGAGAGGAAGGACCGCGTCGGTACCCTCAGGGCCCTCCACCCATTGTAACACTTAGCCATTGCCGCGGAATAGGCAGGGCGTGTCTTCGTCCCGAGTGTCAGTTGAAGTTCTTTATAATGGTGCCCGGAACGGTAGTGGATCTTGGCCGCTTTTCTGGCTCCCAGCGAGCGTTTCTGATTCTGTCGGCATCGACCTAAATCAGCGGTTGGTCCGAACGGATGTTCTGAAAGAGCCTTTACAGACGCTGAGGTTCCAGGGTGCTGCTTTTTCTCCTGGGAGAAGAACTTTGTTATTGAGGGTTCTGAGGTGTAGTTGATTTCTTTGTGACCCGGAGCTAGTAATTTTAGTGATTTGCGTTTTAGAGGATCAGTATATGGAATAAGTGGTGACAATTTGGTAATGTCAATTGCAGGGGGTTGGAGACTTTGAATGGAAGCCTGCTGGTAGTTGGGAGGAAGGGACCTCCTTGCTCCTTGTGGTACCATAAGTGGTAAAACACTTATGGCCACATATAATTTGGGAATTAGTTTTATTGTTCTGTGTAACCTAACGGATATCCAGGAAAAGATAGGCACAAGGTGGGAGGAGTTACTGCACTCATCTTTACAAACAATCTACTATAGGCATGCCTAATGATTCATTCATTTAAAAAAAATTCATTAAGTATAAATTTAGATTTTCCTTTGGACCAACCTTTAGGGGGTGTGGATGGCCCTGCCAGGGAACAAATAGGGTTTAAAAAGAAAATGTGTTCATATTTACTTCCACTTCACAATTGGTTTTACCATTTGGAACCATCTGGGATCCGAGCTATTGGTAGGTCCATGCTTAGGGAAGAGGTAGGTAGGGATTGTGCTTCATCAGGAACTTTCAAAAACTTTAATCTCCTTTGTGGAGGGAAAAACACATCCCTCTCCCCCAAATTTATTCACAGCACTTATGCAAGGGAAACAGAAGCTCAGGATCTTAGGGTAACTGGTTCTCATTCTTCCTGCTTTAGACTACGAAGTTACATCATAATTGGAACTGTTTTAAATCTCATTCACTAAATTGTATGAATCACTACTTTTCATGGATGTGTAGTACCTACGTAATAAGGCACTGCTTCATTCTGAGTCGCATTAACATATTATCAAAGGACTTTATAAACATGTTCTTTCTTCTCCAGATCCTGTCAGCCCCCAAGAAGTGATATTCAAGTCAAGTTTAGCTAAGACTGATCAAGTTAAGCAGGAAATTTAATTATGTGAATAATTAGTGAAAGCATCTCAATTTTACCAGAACTTCCCAGGTAGTCCATTCAATTGTCAAATTTATTCTATTTGAGATCTTCAATCTTAAACCAAGATTTTGGAAGCACAGAAAACAATAGCAAATTTTTTTAAAAAAGTCTTCTTGCTTTATCAGTGATCTCCGTCATCATTGTAGGTGATTTAACCTCATTATAATATGTATAAATGTTTCCTGGAGTATAATTCAGTTGTGCTTTACAACTTTTACCAGGTAAATCACAAAGTTTGTGACTAGTCCTCTCTTACCTTCCCTAACTCACCTTTCCATCTCGCTCTTCCCACTTATCATCTCCCCCTTCTCCCAAGATCACCTTCAACTCAGTCCTCAGGAAAAGCTTGGGAAAATCATTGGCATATAAAGAGCAGGCCTTTACCTGGGTGGCTCAGTCGTTAAGCGTCTGCCTTTGGCTCAGGTCATGATCCCAGGGTCCTGGGATCGAGCCCCGCATCGGGCTTCCTGCTCGCCGGGAAGCCTGCTTCTCCCGCTACCATTCCCTCTGCTTGTGTTCCCTCTCTCGCTGTGTTTCTCACTGTCAAATAAATAAAATCTTTAAAAAAAAAAAAAAGAGCAGGCCTTTACTTCCTCCTTTCATGACTCCTTTTACTTTTTCAAACCACATACAGCTCCATTTTCTAAAGCACCGAAGTCTTATCTGAAAATGACATTTTATGGACGAGGTAAATTTTTATGCCAAAAATCGAATGACAGACTCCAAGTCATTACATGATGAATATGGAAGTTAAGTTAGCAACTTATTCATCTTCATTGAAATAGCTTTCACTTTTGTAACCCACATACAAATACAGTTGACCCTTGAGCAATGTGGAGGTTAGGAGAGCCCACTCACGTGCAGTTGAAAGTCCATGTATAACTCCCCCAAAACTTAACTACTAACATCTTACTGTTCCCTGGAAGCCTTACTGATAACAAAACAGTCAATTAACACATATTTTGTATGTTGTATGTATTATATACTGCGTTCTTATAATAAAGTAAGCTAGAGAAAAGAAAATGTTGTTAAGAAAATCATAAGGAGGGGTGCCTGGGTGGCTCAGTCGATTAAGTCTCCACCTTCGGCTTAGGTCATGATCCCAGAGTGCTGGGAATGAGTCCCGCATCGGGCTCCCTGCTCAGTGAGGAGTCTGCTGCTCCCCTGACCCCTCCCCTCTGCTTGTGCTCTCTTTCTCTCTCTCTCTCAAATAAATAAATAAAATCTTTTTAAAAAGAGAGAAAATCATAAGGAAAATACATGGACGTTACTGTACTGTATTGATAAAAATCTGCATATAAAGTGAACACGTGTAGTTCAACCCCTATTGTTCAAGGGTCATCCATAGTTCCATTATTTTAATAGAAATAATGAGGAGAAAGAAAATTGCTTTTATAAAAACTGCTTTAATCGGGGCGCCTGAGTGGCTCAGTCGTTGGGCGTCTGCCTTTGGCTCAGGTCATGATCCCAGGGTCCTGGGATCGAGCCCCGCATCGGGCTCCCTGCTGGGTGGGAAGCCTGCTTCTCCCGCTACCATTCCCTCTGCTTCTGTTCCCTCTCTCGCTGTGTTTCTCTCTGTCAAATAAATAAAATCTTTAAAAAAAAACAAACTGCTTTAATCTACTGAGTCTTTGAACTTAATTCTGAGTTACCTCTACCATGTGATGCAAGTGGTAAACTTTAAAACACAGCTGTCACTGAATCTGAGAACTAGAATGGACATGAACAATTGTCTAGTCCAGTTTCCTTCTTCTCTTGAGACTTAAAGGAATGAACTGACTTGATCAGGTTCTCCCTGCTAGTCTTTGGCAAATTGAGCTAAATGTGGAGTTCATTTGTCTCTGTGCTCCCAGGCCAGGTGCATGATAGCACCATTATCACAATATTTTTGGTACTAAGAAGGAAGGAAATGGAATAAATATCCTGGAGAAAAGAACAGGAAGCACATTTCAACACTCACTGCTGTATTTTGTAGTTTGGCTCATGATGTGAAGTAAAAACAGTTGTATGATTTCTTATTTCAGATCCCTAGTTTAAGGGATAAATAAGTAAAACAAGGTTTTTTTAATCATGAACAAATCTCTTTTGTTCCCTTAGCTATAAAGATTATCTCTCCAAATAATATGTCATGGAAAAAAAAATCACATTTTTAAGCTCTGTCTTGTTCTTTGTTGACATAGGATATTTTCCTCCTAAGTGTGACTGAGAATTTTGAATTATTTTACAGATCACGTAATTCTTCTTTCCTCACAGAGTAGCCAAATAAAAACTAATTATTTTTAGAAGCAAGTAGGAACAGAGACCATGGTTCTCACTAGGTTTTAGCATTCTAAAGTATTTCATGGATTGAGTAAATATAATCCATAATGATAAATGCCATTACAAATCAACATAAATAGGGGCGCCTGGGTGGCTAAGTGAGTTGGGGCCTCTGCCTTCAGCTCAGGTCATGATCTCAGAGTCCTGGAATCAGCCCCACATCGGGCTCTCTGCTCAGCAGGGAGTCTGCTTCTCACCTCTCTCTGCCTACTTGCGATCTCTCTCTCTCTGTCAAATAAATAAATAAAATCTTTAAAAAAAAAACCAGAGCGCCTGGGTGGCTCAGTGGGTTAAAGCCTCAGCCTTTAGCTCTGGCCGTGGTCTCAGGGTCCTGGCACGGAGCCCCGCATCCGCTCTCTGCTCAGCAGGGAGCCTGCTTCCCCCTCTCTCTCTGCCTGACTCTGCCTATTTGTGGTCTCTCTCTCTGTCAAATAAATAAATAAAATCCTTAAAAATAAAATCAGTATAAATAAATTATAAAATTTATTTTATAAATAAAATAAATTATAAATAATTTTATAAATATATATAATTAAATTATATTTAATTTAATATAAATTTAAATTAAATAAATTTAATATAAATACTAAATACTATATATATAAATAAATATAAATACTATAATACTAAATATAATTAAATTATATTTAGTATAAATAAATTAAAAGTTCATTTTATAAGTTACTTTTTTTTTTTTTTTAAAGATTTTATTTATTTGACAGAGAGAAACACAGCGAGAGAGGGAACACAAGCAGAGGGAATGGTAGCGGGAGAGGCAGACTTCCTGCGGAGCAGAGAGCCCAATGTGGGGCTCGATCCCAGGACCCTGGGATCTGACCTGGGCCGAAGGCAGACGCTTAACGACTGAGCCACCCAGGCGCCCCTATAAGTTACTTTTTTAAGAGATAGGAGCTTTGATAAAGATGTCTTATTAGAAAAATTTCTAGTGTGAAATGAAAGCCAACTATCAACAGAATCAATAAAAATCCAGTCATAATAGTTTTTTATTTCTGTATGTGGAAGTCACTGAATGAAAAGGTTATTCAGAAGAGTAAAAGTATGAGAATTAAGGAGACTGTAGGTGACCTTGATGTACCAGAAGTTTAAACTTAGTATTAATTGACTATAATCACAATGGTGTAGTATTGCATAGGAAGACACAAATAGCTCAGTGGAAAAGAAAAGAGAGTTCAGAATAGAATCAAGAAAGATATTATGTAGGGTAACACAATATTTCAACTCATTGAAAAAAGGGTGATATAATTGACTCTCAGTTTGGAAAAAAATAAAGTTAGTGATATTCTCCTCCCACCATAAAAAATTCTAGTTGAAGATTCAAATATTTTAAAAAATCCCTCTAAAATATTAAAAGAAAACTTTGATAAATATTTTTAATACTGCTGGATGGGGAAATCTCTAATTTCCTTCCCTTAAAGGAAGGGGATTCAGGATTCAGGAAACCCTGAAGCCCCTAAAGGAAGGGGATTCAGGATTCAGGAAACCCTAAAGAAAATAAAGATATATTTATTTCATTAACATTATCATCAACAGCAAAATCTTCATATAGCTAGAGACCACATAAATTGATAAGCCAGGAGAAAACAGTTCTAATATGTTTTTAAAAGGATTAATATTCCATATTTATTGATTGAGAACACCTTTATTAAACACATGTACTCTATGAGAGGCACTGTCCTCAGTGGTGAAGATATTTAAATGCTAGATTTAAACATTTAAAAAAATTGAATAAGAAAAAGAGGGAGACAACCCAATAGAAGAAGGTCAGGTTTCAGATAAATAAATGAAAATTACTTAAAATGAAGATAGGAACATACAGACAAAATATAGACATCATTTCTTGAACACTGATTGGCAGAAATGAGAATGATTGGCAGAAATGAGAATGGTAACATCTAGTGATGGCCACGGATAAGTAGCATGCTCTCATATTGCTGGTAGGACTGTGAATTGTTACATCTGATTTAAATATGCTGATAAAATTTAGAAATCCATTCACAAATAAAAACATTGGCCCTCTAGGTTATTTATTTATTTGAAAGAGAGAGAGAGAGA
>JAQQSY010001558.1:0-14286 GCA_028646535.1 Procyon lotor
AAAAAAAAAAAAAGAGGGGCGCCTGGGTGGCTCAGTTGGTTAGGTGACTGCCTTTGGCTCAGGTCATGATCCCAGAGTCCCTGGATCGAGTCCCAAATCGGGCTCCCAGCTCTGCAGGGAGTCTGCTTCTCCCTCTGACCTTCTCCCCTCTCATGTTCTCGCTCTTTCTCTCTCTCTCAAATAAATAAATAAAATCGAAAGAAAGAAAGAAAGGAAGGAAGGAAGGAAGGAAGGAAAGGAAGGAAGGAAGGAAGGAAGGAAGGAAGGAAGGAAGGAAGGAAAGAAGGAAAGAAGGAAAGAAGGAAAGAAGGAAAGAAGGAAAGAAGGAAAGAGAGAAAGAAAGAAGCGAGCATCACAATTCTTGGGGAGATGTGGTAGTGTTGTGAACTCTGATATTCCCCACAGACGTTCCTGCCCTGAGGAATGAAGGGCTTATTCCACCAGCTACTGGAAGTGCTGTCAGCAGATGACCTCTACACGAAAGACTTCTTGGGGTGCCTGCATGGTTCAGTCGCTTAAGCCTCTGCCTTCGGCTCAGGTCACAATCTCAGGGTCCTGGGATGGAGTCCTGCAACAGGCTCCCTGCTGAGCAGGGAGTCTGCTTCTCCTCTCTCCACTGTTCCCCCTGCTTGTGCTTTCTCTCCTTCTCTCTCTCTCAAATAAATAAAATCTTGAAAGAAAGAAAAAGAAAGAATGAACAAACTTCTTTGGCAATTTCCTCGGCTGCTGTCTTTCTGAGGCAGCCTACGTACAATGACTGACCAACCTGGGAACAGAGAGGCCTGGTCCTCTTGCCCCAACTCAGCACAACTTTGAAGACCTGTCCCAGCTTCAGAGTTTCCCGTGTGGTCAGTTGAAGCCTCTGTTCTGACATTGGTAGCTCAGAGTTCTCCCTCTGCTCTATCCTGTTCCTTCCTCTCTCCTCCACAGGTGATCCCAAGAAAAATCCCCAACAAAACTCCTGCATGTCTATCTCTATCTCAGAGTTGGCTTTCCAGAAAATCCAACCTGCCCCCACCCCTACCCATGCCCACTGGACTGTGATGTTGCAGCTTCTCCAATCAGGAGATTCTATTTCTCCACTCCCTGAATCTAGACTGGTCTTGCAACTTGCTGGGGTGAATGAGGCAGAGGTAATATTGTACCAGTTTTGAGCCTGAGCCTCCAGAGGTCCTGTTCTCAATCTTGCAGCCCTGCCACAACCACGAAAACAAGCCCAAGCTAGCCTGCTGGAGTATGAAAGACAAGTGGCCAAGTCACTGCTGCTCCCCAGCTGACAGCCAACCACCCCCCAGAAGCAGAGCCAGCGCCTGACCACAATGCATGAATGACTAGACAAGAACAGAATACTACCTAGTGAGCCCGTTTCTGAGCAGAAAGAATTATGACCTAATAAGTAGTGTTGTTTTAAGTCAGTTAAGTTTGAGATGGGTTTGTTATGTAGTAATTCCTAAATGATATGAGAGAGCTGTTTGATAAACCACCTGTGATAATGTGATTTGTTATAAGAAATATATATTTAAACCCTCCTACACTGTTGGTAGGAATGCAAGCTGGTACAGCCACTCTGGAAAACAGTATGGAGGTTCCTCAAAAAGTTGAAAATAGAGCTACCCTATGATCCAGCAATCGCACTACTGGGTATTTACCCTAAAGATACAAATGTAGTGATCCGAAGGGGCACGTGCACCTGAATGTTTATAGCAGCAATGTCCACAATAGCCAAACTATGGAAAGACCCTAGATGCCCTTCAACAGATGAATGGATAAAGAAGAAGTGGTATATATATACAATGGAATACTAAGCAGCCATCAAGAGAAATGAAATGTGGCCATTTGCAATGACGTGGATGGAACTGGAGGGTATTATGCCAATCGAAATAAGTCAGTCAGAGAAAGACAATTATCACATGATCTCTCTGATATGAGAGATACCACCTTTGCCTCCCTCTCTGATATGAAGAATTTGAGAGGCAAGACGGGGGTTTGTGGAGGGTGGGGGAGAAAAATGAAACAGAAAGGGATGGGGAGGGAGACAAACCATAAGAGACTCCTAGACTCACAAAACGAACTGAGGGTGGCTGGGAGGTGGGGGTGTAGGGATAGGGTGGCTGAGTTGTGGACATTGGGGAGGGTATGTGCTATGGTAAGTGCTGTGAAATGTGTAAGCCTGACGATTCACAGACATGTACCCTGAGGCAAATAATACATTATATGTTAATTAAAAAAATAAAATAAAATAAATTTTAAAAAATTTAAAAAAAGAAATATATATTTAATCTTTGTCCCCATTGCTGTCTCACAGCTCCCCAATACCTTTGGAATTTTCTAGGTATTGAGAGTGATCAAGGTGTCTTTTGTTATGTTAATGAAATGACTTTAGGAAAGCTTCTAAGAATGGGATCTCGTTGTCAATGGAGCCAGTCCCACCCCCTAACCTCCTGACAGGGCAGAAAAGCTGGAGATTTAGTGCAACCATCAATAGCCAATGGTTTCATCCAACTGCCTTGGTAATGAAGCCTCCGTACAAATCTGAAAGGATGAAGGGCGAAGAGCTTCCAGGTGAGTGAACACATGGAGCCAGGGAGAGCAGCTTGCCTGGAAAGGATACGGAAGCTCCCTGCCCTATCCCCATACCTTGCCCCATGCAGCTCTTCCACTTGGCTCTTCCTGAGTTAGATCCTTTTATGATAAACCAGTAATCTAGTAAATAAAACATTTCTTTTAGTTCTACAAGCTGCTCTAGCAAATTAATCAAAACTGAGGAGGAGGTCGGGTGACCCAGCCTTGTGACCAGTAGCTGAATAGGGGACAGGAGCAGCCCTGTAGGACTGAACCCTCAGCCTATAGAATCTGGTACTATCTCAGAACCAAGACACACACTCAACTGATGTCCTGAGAATTGGTTATTGGTGTATAATGTCCCTTCCAACATTGGAATTGGTACCAGACCCTTTTAGATAGAAAATAATTTGTGGAGGCAGGAACCTCTGGCCACAAGCAACACATGGGATTATTAAACAGTTTTTGAAGAGAAAATGGGCAGAACTTATTATTTTTTTTTAAACTGACTTCCAGGGGCGCCTGGGTGGTTCAGTGGGTTAAAGCCTCTGCCTTTGGCTCAGGTCATGATCTCAGGGTCCTGGGATCAAGCCCTGAATCGGACTCTCTACTCAGCAGGGAGCCGGCTTCCCCCTCTCTCTTTGCCTCCCTCTCTGCCTACTTGTGATCTCTCTCTTCTCTGTCAAATAAATAAAAACCTTTAAAAAAATAAAAATAAACTGATTTCCATGCCCAACATGGGGCTCAAACTCACAACCCTGAGATCAAGAGTTGCACACTCCACCAAGTGAGCCAGCCAGGCGCCCCAGAAAGAACTTATTTTTTGCCCCAGTGATGGAGGTAGAAAGATGGGACTGGAAGTGAAGGTACTGAAAAATAGATAAGGAGGAGAAAGTTGTGAGCAAGATGGTTTGAGACTAGGAACAATAGGGTTGAAACAGCAGGTGGAATCCCCCAAGGAGGGTGGGATCTGTACCCCTTGAGATGAGAAGGCAGAAAGACAAATAAGCAGAGATGAACCTAAGAGTTATTTTAAACTTCTTTGCATTTCTTTGATGTAACCACTTCTCTGTTTATTTGCATCCCATCCAATCTTAAGGAACATCTTCTTAGAATACAGGTACCCTCCCAGTCAGCTGGTGGAAGTATAATTTTAGTGCAGTTTGGCAGTATGTATCTAGTGAGGTACAAAATACACATGCCCTTTGACCTGGCAACTCCACTTCTAAGTTTTTACAGAGAAACACTTGTTAATGTGCACTGGGATGCACATTAACATGCACAGAATGTTTGCTTTTTGCAGCATTGTCTGTAATAGAGGAAATCTGGAAAAACTTCAATTGTCTACAAGCAGAACTTTAGATAGATGAATTTAAAATATTCCTAAGGTAAAATACTATTTAACAGTTAATAACACACACACACCATCAAAGATAGATCTCAAAACACATTATTGCATAAAAAAGCAAGTTCCAGAGAATAAAATATGATACCATTTTTGTGCATTTACTTATTTCTAATTTCTTTAAAGATTTTATTTTTAAGTAACTGCTGCACCCAACACGGGGCTTGAACTTACAACCCCGGTCAAGAGTCACATGCTCTACTGACTGAGTCAGCCAGGTGCCCCTTTTGTGCATTTTAAGTCCACACAAAACAGCATTACAAACATTTATGGATACACTATATGTAGTAAAATTAGAAAAACAAGATTTGGAAGGACAGACACCAGATTCCTGATGGTGAATTCTCCTCGGGAGGGAAGTGTACAGAGAAGATTTCACTTTTAACCCTATTAGTTTAAAAACAGCAAATATACAGGTGCCTGGGTGGCTCAGTGGGTTAAAGCCTCTGCCTTCAGCTCAGGTCATGATCTCAGGGTCCTGGGGTCAAGCCCCACATTGGGCTCTCTGCTCCGCGGGGAGCCTGCTTCCCCTTCTCTCTCTGCCTGCCTCTCTGCCTACTTGTGATCTCTCTCTCTGTGTCAAATAAATAAATAAAATCTTTAAAAGAAAAAAAAAATAAAAACAGCAAATATAAAAGTAAAGCAGATGATAAAATGATACCATTAAATTCTCAGAGTTGGAGGGCATGGGTGTTTGTTAGATTGTGTTCTGTTCTTTTGTGTATTTAAAATTTTTTTACCAACTGAGAAAAAAATCTAATTATACCCCTGAATGCTTTCTGCGATTTGGGTGGTTATTTGTCTGTGTGTGTGGCTGAATTTCACATCTGGGTCACAGAGATTCATGCCAAAACCAGGCCCCCAGAGGCAGATGTTACTGAGCATGTGAGCCCCTGGAGTCTCTAGACTCTCCAGAGAGAGTTCTGTGGACCTACAGACTGTGGACCTGGAATCAAGTCAATCTGACTGAGATCACTCAGGGAGAGAAACTCTAGGGTACATCTGGGTTACATGTGTAATCGTTACAGGCATTGATACCAATGGTAAGCTGCTCTTATCAATTACATGAGTGGTGAAAAAAACTCTTCTCGCTTTGCTGATTTTCCAGTGTCTATGATCAGGCCAGATATGCATGCATATGTTGGCATATGTTCTTCCAGTCATTAAGAAAATTAACTCTAGGGGCACCTGGGTGACTCAGTCAGTTGAGATCTGACTCTTGGTTTCAGCTGAAGACATAATCTCAGGGTCCTGGGATCAGGCCCCAAGTCCGGCTCTGAATTCAGCAGGGAGTCTATCCTTCTCCCTCCCAACTTGCTTGCAAGCACAAGCACATGTTCTCTCTCTCTAAAAATAAGTAAGTCTTGGGGCGCCTGGGTGGCTCAGTGGGTTAAAGCCTCTGCCTTTGGCTCAGGTCATGATCTCAGGGTCCTGGGATCGAACCCCGCATTGGGCTCTCTGCTCAGCAGGGAGCCTGCTTTCCCCTCTCTCTGCCTGTCTCTCTGCCTACTTGTGATCTTTCTCTCTGTCAAATAAATAAATACAATCTTTTTTAAAAAATTAAAAAATAAAAATAAGTATTTTTAGGGGTGCCTGGGTGGCTCAGTGGGTTAAAGCCTCTGCCTTCAGCTCGGGTCATGATCTCAGGATCCTGGGATCAAGCCCCGCGTCAGGCTCTCTGCTCAGTGGGGAGCCTGCTTCCCCATATCTCTCTCTGCCTGCCTCTCTGCGTACTTGTAATCTCTCTCCTCTCTGTCAAATAAATAAATAAAAATAAGTAAGTCTTTTTAAAAAAGATTTTATTTATTTACTGGAGAGAGAAGGTGCAGAGAGAGAGAGTGCAAGTGGGGCTGGGGGAGAGAGGGAGAAGGAAATTCTGTTGAGAAGGGAGCCCAACACTGGCTCAGTCCTGGTACCCTGGGATCATGACCTGCGCAGAAGGCAGACACTTAACCAACTGAACCACCCAGGCGCCTCTAAAAAAATTTTATTAAAAAAGAAAGAAAATTAACTCTACCCATTGCATCCAAATGTTTTTTGTAAGTCCTGAAACTACACCCACCCAAAAATTTTTTGAGTAGGAGTTTATGTGTGGGAATTAAGGACAGCATAATAAACATAGTGCAGAATGATACCAGTTAATGTTATCAAGCCCTATGTCTGTTCCAGGTGCTTTACATACAGTGACTCACCCCATCTTTATACCAACCTGGAAACACAGGTGTTATTATCATCTTCATTTTATAGATGAGGAAACTGAGGCCCAGAGAGGTTAACTAATCCCAAGATCACACCTGGAGTGAGTACTGAAGCCAAGATTCGAACACAGAAAGTTTGTCCCCAGAGTTGGCACTGTTAACCACTGAACCTCACTATCTTTCCAAACAGACCTACCAGAAGCCTGGAGTCAGGTGCACAAAAGCAATGCATAAAATTCACAGGACTTTCTCCAGCACTTTCTCACAAGCATTGTTCTAAGCCCTTATTAGGTATTAATTTGTATAAAAGGTCAAGTGGGGGCGCCTGGGTGGCTCAGTCGTTAAGCGTCTGCCTTCGGCCCAGATCAGATCCCAGGGGCCTGGGATCGAGCCCCACATCGGGCTCTCTGCTCTGCAGGAAGCCTGCTTCTCCCGCTACCATTCCCTCTGCTTGTGTTCCCTCTCTCGCTGTGTTTCTCTCTGCCAAATAAATAAAATCTTTAAAAAAAAAAAAAAAAAAAGGTCAAGTGGAAGATTTGAATCCATCTTGGGTTACTCTCAGAGAGCTGGCAAACCCAGCTAGAATGTAGATTGTGTGGGGCACCTGGGTGGCTTAGTTGGTTAAGCATCTGATTCTTGATTTCAGCTCAGGTTATGACCTCAGGGTCCTGAGATCAAGCCCCGCATTGGGCTCTGTGCTGAGCATGGAGTCTGCTTAAGATTTTCTTCCTCCCTCTCCCTCTGCCCCCCGTCCTTTCCTAGGTGTGCTCGCTCTCTAAAAATAAATATTAAAAAAAAATAATAATTAAAAAAAATAAAATGTAGATTGTGTGCCTTATTCATTGACTGCTTATGACTACGATCTCAAGTTGGTGTTATCCCCACGAACAGATGTGAAAACCTAGCATCAGGGACATGACATTCCCTGGCCAAGATCACAGGAATGTTAGAGATTCACATCATGAAGCTGGAATTTGAATTCATATCTGTCTATGTCCAAAGCCAGGCTCCCCTGGCCACCTAAAATTTAAAAGTGAGGAGGCTGCTGGTGCCCCGTGCCAGGAGGAAGGAGGCAAGAAAGTTGTTTCCAACAGTTTGTCAGATTAATGACGGAGACACTAGCTCGTCCAAGTGGCTAAACGGCATCTAAACATGTTTCAGAACTATGTAAAGTTTGCAGAGTTGCCTCTCCTGAGTCTAGAGTCTGCCTCCACACCAAGTGACAGGGCACAACAAGGAATGCAGTGACTGGACCTGGCACACAGCTTCCCCAACCGGTAAACAAACTCTGCGAAGTCCTGCTAGGTTCCCTGCTAAAGTGTCGACAAATACAGCCATGGGAATAAAGGGCTGGGAACTGGCTTGAAAGGTCACCCACATTTCATGCCTAAGCTCAAGAGCCAGTTTATCATGAAACATTCAAGGTCTTAGCATGGGCTGCTGGAGAGGCCAGGTGGGTAGTGTTTCCACAGGCAAAGCAATCTTCCTGCAGGACTGGAGACCTGGGGGGGCAGAAGGAGCCCCCCCACCCCACGCCATAGACAGGAGAGGATGTAAGCTGCCTCTCAAGAATGCGGGCCCCAAAGTGGACCTGGCATGTGGAATAGGAAAACTAAGTCAAACTAGATTATAGAAGAGTAGAAGCTGAAGTTTTGGGAATGTCCCAGTTATTTCTGCTACAAAACCAAACATTCAAAATTTAGTCGCTTAAGACAGAAATCACTGATTTTTCTCACAAGCCTACAATCTGGGCGGGGTTCAGGAAGGATAGCTCATCCTTGCTAATGCAACGTCAGCTAGGATCCATTTCCAAGATGGCTCACCCCCGCGGATGGCGAGCTGCTGCTGGCTGTCAGTTCCACGGAAACCTCTTCTCAAAGCTCAGAGCATGGTGGCTGGGTTTCATGAATGAAAGTTCCAAGAAACAGAAGTGGGAACTGATAGTTTCTTAAAGCCTGTGCCTGGAAACCGGTACATCATTTCTACCACTGGTCTGGCACTGAGAGCCCAGACCCAATGAGAGGGGATACAGATCTCGCTGTTTGCTAAAAAGAATATCAAAGAATGCAGGGGCTATATTTTAAAACTGCCACAGTGAGAACTTCCTCTTGCATCCTATTCCCACAGGGAAAGAATGGCAAAAAGTTTGTCTGCCTTCCCCAATGCCTCGTGGGAGATTATGGGCTGGACTACTGTGGCGGTGAGGATTCAGCACATCTCTGAAGGAGTGCATCCAGATTCCATCTCTGGAGAACCACCTTCCCTCTTGTCTCTCCATTGCCTCAGAAGCTTTATTTCATTTATTTATTCATGCACGTACACATTTCTTCATTCTTACATTGCTTTTAGCAATACTTGTTAAGCACCAATTCTGCTCCAATACAGTGGCGGTAAATAAAGCAGATATGGAAACTGCAGCACCCATGGAACTTACATGCAAAAATAAATAATTAAAAATAAACAAATTCTTTAAAAATTAAAAAAAAAATAGTGACAAGTGCTTTGAAGGAGCCCAAAGAGGGCACTGCTAAGACCTGAAAAGGAGCCCAGCAAGGAGAGCCATCAGTGATGGACAAACATCCAGGGGACTACAAAGACCAGGTTTTAACAGAGACATGAGAGAGCGCCTGGGTGGCTCAGTGGGTTAAAGCCTCTGCCTTCAGCTCAGGTCATGGTCTCAGGGTCCTGGGATCAAGCCCCACATCGGGCTCTCTATTCAGCAGGGAGCCTGCTTCCCCTCTCTCTCTGCCTGCCTCTCTGCCTACTTGTAATCTCTCTCTCTCTCTCTCTCTCTGTGTCAAATAAATAAATAAATAAATAAATAAATCTTTAAAAAAAAATTAGAGACATGGTGATGCAGCAAAGCAATGGAGTGAACTGTTCCAACTTCCTAGTTCTCTCTGCAGGTGGCATTGGAACTGTACAGATGCTCTAAACCCAAATGATCCCCTAGGCTTTGAAAATCCAGGAATCAAGGGAAGCCTAAAGAGGGAGATTTGGGCCCTTGTACAAATAAGGGCATGTGAGGATTTGAATGAATGGAAAATTGAAAAACAGTGGCCTTATTTGTGACCTCAAACTGGCAACGTAGGTCATTCTGATTATTCTAGTTGATTTTTTATTTATTTAAGAAAAAGACCATTTTGGGGCGCCTGGGTGGCACAGTGCATTGGGCCTCTGCCTCTTGCTCAGGTCATGATCTCAGGGTCCTGGGATTGGGCCCTGAGTCAGGCTCTCTGCTCAGCCAGAAGCCTATTTCCCCCTCTCCCTCTGCCTGCATCTCTGCCTACTTGTGATCTCTCTGTCAAATAAATAAATAAAATCTTAAAAAAAAAAAAAAAAGACCATTTTTAAATTTTACTTTCACTCATTCCTTCCTAAAATCTTTTCCTTTATGTAGACTTGAGTTTCTGACCTACATCCTTGCCATTCTCAAAGAAATTCTTGCAAGACATGGAGACTGGTAACACATTTCTTCAATTTTGGCTACTTTCTGTTTGTTGTGAAGGATAATTTAGCAGGTACAGATTCCCAGGCTGGTGTGTGCTTTCTCTCAACACTTTTTAAAAAAATTTTCATTCCAGTGTAGTTAACATACAGAGTTATATTAGTTTCAGGTGTACAATGTGGTGCTTCAACAACTCCACCCATTGCTCAGTGCCCGTCCTGTTAAGTGTACTCTTTAGTCCTTGTCACCTATTTCACCCACCTCTCCTCTGTTTGTTCGCTATAGTTTTTTTTTTTCTTTTTAGAGATTTTTATTTATTTGACAGAGAGAGACACAGGGAGAGAGGGAACACAAGCAGAGAGAGTGGGAGAGGGAGAAGCAGGCTTCCCACTGAGCAGGGAGCCTGATGCAGGGCTCCATCCCAGGACCCTAGGATCATGACCTGAGCTGAAGGCAGAGGCTTAACGACTGAGCCACCCAAGGACCCCATGTTTGTTCACTATAGTTGAGTCTGTTTTTTGGTTTCTCTATTTCCTTTGTTCATTTGTGTTGTTTCTTAATTTCCATATATGAGTGAAATCATACGGTATGCCTGATCCACTTATTTCACTTGGCATTACACTCTCTAGATCATTCCATTTTGTTACAAATGGCAAGATCTCGTTTTTTTATTGCTGGATAATATTCCATTGCATATATATACCACATCTTTTCTTTAAGATGTTTTTTATTTATTTTTGTGAGAGAGCACATGAGCACGAATGGGGAAGGAGAGAGGGAGAAGCAGACTTTCCGCTGAGGAAGAAGTTCAACGTGGGGCTCAATCCCAGGACCCTGGAATAATGACCTGAGCCGTAGGCAGATGCCTGACTGATTGAGCCACACAGGTGCCCTATACCACATCTTCTTCATCCATTCATCTACCAAAGGGCACTTGGGCTGCTTCCATAATCTGGCTTTGTAAATAATGCTGCAAAAAACATAGGGGTGCCTATCTTTTTGAATTAGCGTTTTCCTATTCTTTGGGTAAATATCCCGGAAAGGAATTACTGGATCATAGGGTAATTTTTAATTTTTGGCTATTTTTAATTTTTGAGGAACTTCCATACAGTTTTCCACAGTGGCTACATCAGTTTGCACTCCCACCAGCAGCGCACGAGGGCTCCCCTTTCTCCACATTTTCGCCTACACTTGTTTCCTGTGTGTGTGGATTTTTTTTTCTTTTTTTTAAAATAGCCATTCTAAAAAATAATAATAATAAAATAAAATAAAATAGCCATTCTGACAGGTGTGAGGTGATATCTCATGGTGGTTTTGATTTGCATTTCCCTGATGATGAATGATGTTGAGCATCTTATCATGTGTCTGATGGCCACCTGTATGTCTTCTTTAGAGAAATGTCTATTCATGTCTCCTGACCATCTGTTAATTGGATTATTTGTTTGGTTATTCCAGTTTAAAAATCTCAGGCACATGACTTGTACTGACTGAGACCCTCCAGCTTGGTGAGTGAGGAACCTAGTTATAAAATGGAAAGGCTGAACAGGCTATGGGATGGGCAAGAATGATTCTATAGAGTCTGTTCTGGTGCTGAAGTTATCGACCTCTTTGATTTAGGGCAGAATTTCCCCTTAGTAACTGGAGAAGGACTGATCCTACAGTAGATGTCAAGAGGTCGCAGTTGTAGGACAGGAAAGAGGCAGGAATAGAAACCAGGCAGAGGATAATGGATATTTCATGATACCATTTTGTTAGGAAGCCAAAAGGCATTGGCATATGGACAATAAAGGCAACTACTCTCAGATGCGATAATCAGTTGGGTTTAGTCTGGCTGCAAGTAATAGGAAATCTAACTAAAACTGCTTATGTAAAAGGAGACATTATTGGCTCACAGTCCAAGTGTGTCTGGCTTCAGGTAGAGCTTGACCAGGAGGTCAGATGAGCTCACCAGATCCTAGTTCCCTCTATCCCCATTTTGTTCTTCTTCAGTTGCTGCCTTGAGTTCCAAGCGTTATGATAAGAAGGCAGTGGTGGATCCAGCTCTCACATATTCTTAGGTTGTACATACTGTAGGGAACAGAGTATCCTTTCCAGAATCCCAAGTAAGTGTCACTATATCTCATTTGCTTTGGCTGGGTCATGTGCCCATCCATGAACCAACTGTTGGGACCAGAGGAATGAGATGTGCTAAGTCAGGAGTTTCACCCCTAGAATGGAGGATCAATTCAGTTTCATCAGATTCCATGTGGAGTGATAATGGGGAAGAGAGTGTTTGGGTGTGAATATGAGAAGAAGAATGAATGGGTGTGAGGTCCACATGTGAGCTCCAGAAAGAAATCGTATCTAGAAGTGGAAACAGGAGTATCCCTAGGATGCTTGGGGCCCTTGACAAATATGTTTTGGGGACCCCTGACTATAAAAACAATTTAATTAAAGATATAAAATTCCTGGGCCCATATGAGGTATAGGGATTTACTGAGAAGCCTGGGGATAATAGGTATGAAGAGGTACTTTTAGGTTTATTGTTCAATCAGTACACATATAGATTCTTTGTGGTATCCATCTCTTCCTGTTCTTTACTGTCAAATATGGTATTCTGGGATGTTATATCTCCCACTATGAGAAAAAGGCAGCAACTTAGTGCTTACAATGCCATACTCTGCAGACCCTGTTTATACTGAAACAATATAGATCTTGCTTCTGCACTTTCCCAATTCCATGGTACCATTTATTTAATGCTGGTTACAGTGTCACTCATGGGGCTGCATCATCCCCATGCATCCATTGCATCCATTGCTGCATTGCCAGTGAATAATGGCTTCCTTGGACCCTCTCAAAGGTGGTGCTTTACTGATGATGGCCGCCGATAGAAGTCTTATCCAACAGGGGCGCCTGGGTAGCTCAGTGGGTTAAAGCCTCTGCCTTGAGCTTGGGTCATGATCTCAGGATCCTGGGATCGAGCACCGCCCACTTCTCCGCTCTCTCTCTGCCTCTCTGCCTACTTGTGATCTCTCTCTCTCTCTGTCAAAGAGATAAATAAAATCTTTAAAAAAAAAAAAAAAGAAGAAGAAGAAGTCTTACCCAACATATGGGGAATCTGTGAATGATAGTTTGTTTTTGGTCATGTTAAATTTACCATTTGGAATTTTATAGTTTATAGTGTTCGACCGTGTCTTCTCTTTAACTCTTTGAGCTGCAATCACGACATTCCTAAAATGTGATCTATTTCAATGTTGACCTCCCTCCTGCCTGCTACACAACATTGCCACCAGGGAGCACAGATGAGGGGACCATGGGCAGAACAAGAATAGTTTTATTTGTTCAAAGAATGTTCTCATCCAGCACAGCTTAAGGCTAACCCAGAAGAGTAAGATTTGCCTTATCAATCAGAGGCAAGAAAGGACATTGATAACAACGTAGTTCCGGAAAGCTGGTAAGGTTTGGAGCTGAAGGACAAGAAAGAATTCTTGAGATGTCATCTTTGGTGCAAAAAGGTGATCTTATTAAAGCCCAGGGACAGAACAGTCAGGCAGGAATAGCTGCTGCACTGGGGTTGTGAGGGGTGGCTGATTATATTCTTGGGAGCTGGGGGAGGTAAGGAAGAAGGGAAGTGTACGAAAGGATTTTCATATGCTAAAGAAGACTCTCAGGATACCAGAGGCCTTACTATTATCAAGCTAAGGTTGTTTTTCCCTCCAGCAAAGCTAGCTGGGAGTTTCCTGGAGGACTCTCACATATATCCCACCAGGATTGGTGGTGGGGTAAGGGTTGGGGAGGGTGGTGTCAGCTTGTACTTTGTCCTCAGCTTCCCCTTGCTCCCTCATCAACAGGAAGGGCTCATGAGCACTGCAGAACAATGAGTGGCACGGCTACACTCAGAAGACTGACATGTGACCCAAAGCCTGTAGAGTGGTTTGGGTTCAAGAGAAGAAGGTACCAAATAAGGACACTTGCTGCTACCCTGAAATCCATGGGTGCTACAGACCAGCAGTGGCACTACAGTCTGAACACAGATGAGCAAAAGCCAACGCACAGTCCCAAATATGTGGGTCAAACTCAAGGGTCAATTGTAGACCACTCAGAGCTCAGAGCCCTGAACCCCTCCTGGGTCTGATACGAGAGTGACCTAAAATCTACATGTCAGCATCATTCTACCAAAGCGATTTCATGTGATACCACAGAAGAAATACCACACCAGCCAGAGGGAGTGATATGCTTCTACACCATCCTTCGGAAGCAGGTCCTAGCCACAAGACCCTAGGAACACCCCACAGGCATGATCTTCTCAGGTCATCTGCTCAACTCCGTAAATGTGGTAGAAGGTTAGAGACCACTTTGAAACACGGGGAGAAAGAGAACCAAGAACCCATGTGGACCCTGGTCCAGGCTCAGGGAGCTCCATCTAAACAACACTGCCAGTTTTAGCCAGAGTGGCAAAATTTTCTTAGAAAATTTTGCGGGTACCTGGTGGCTCTGTGGTTGAACATCTGTCTGACTCTTCGTTTTGGCTCAGGTCATAATCTCAGGGTCATGGGATCAAGTCCTGGCTCAGGCTCCCTGTTCACTGCAGAGTCTGCTGAAGATTCTCTTTCCCTCTCCCTCTGACCCTCCTCCCACTAGTGCATGCTCACACTCTTTGTCTCTCTAAAAATAAACCAACAAACCTAAAAAAC
>JAQQSY010001559.1:0-14283 GCA_028646535.1 Procyon lotor
CCCCCCCCCCCCCCCCCCCCCCCCGCCTGCCTCTCTGCCTACTTGTGATCTCTCTCTGTGTCAAATAAATAAATAAAATCTTTAAAAAAAAATGCTTTGGAAATTTCCTTTATCTCTATCCCCCAAGATACATTTTGGCGACCATCCTCCAAGCATATGGCCCAGTGATATACATCTGAAGGGTCTCGTGACTGAGTTTTTACTAAATACTAATATATGGGCTTTTCCTAACAATAGCTAGCCCCCTAGGATCCTGGAAACCTCTTTCCAAAATATCTGGGAGGCTTGATGTATCTCTAACCCCCTCCCTACTTGAAAATATTGAATGGGCCACTCCTCATGACCTCAGTGCAGCTCTCTCTGCCCATGGGTCCTGCCCCATGCTTTACTAAAACCACCTTTTTTCACCAAAGACGTCCCAAGAATTCTTTCTTGGCTATCAGCATGAACACTAACATCTCTCCTATATCACTCAGAAATTTGCACACCTGGGCACATCAGTTGGTTGAGCATCGGACTTGTGATTTCCTCTCAGGTCATGATCTCAGGGTCTTGAGATCGGGCCCCCTGAGAGACCCTGCGCGCTGGCCATGGAGCCTGCTTAAGATCATCTCTCTCCCTCTGCCCCCTCTCCCCTCTCTAAAAAACAGGAAGAAAAAAAGAAATGATCAGGGAAAAAGCCCCAACAGGGCAATTTACATCTTTATTTATTCATGACCCAATCCTATGGAAAAGCAGACAGAGGTGTAAACAGGAGAGAAGCAAATGAGGACAAGCAAAATAAGAGGCTCTGAGTCACCCGATCAAAAGAGACAGTTATTAGGGAAGAAATCAGCAAAGATGTTCGGAATGGCAACCTTTTGCTCATCCTTGGGGTTAAAAGCTGGGATGGAGGCAACAAATAGGCCTGCTGGGAAGATGCTTATTGTTCAACCAAGAAAACCAAACTAATACACTGTATCAATTATTTATTGTTGTGTAACAAACTCCCACCCCTCACCCCCACCCCCACCAAATTTAGTGATTTAAAATAACAACCATTTGGGGCACCAGGGTGGCTCAGTGGGTTAAGCGTCTGCCTTTGGCTCAGGTCATAATCCCAGGTCTTGGGATCAAGCTCCACATAGGGGGTCTCTGCTCTGCGGGGAGTCTGCTTCTTCCTCTGCCCCGGCCCTTGCTCATGTTCTCTCTCTCTCACTCTCTCTCTCTCAAATAAATTAAATCTTTAAAAATAACAACCACTCATTAGCTCATTAGTTTGTAGATTAGTTGGACAATTTTGCTGATTGGGCTAGGAGCGGCTGATCTTTGCTAGACTTGCTCAAGAAAGGCGGGCCAGGGGGCACCTGGGTGGTTCAGTCATTAAGCGGCTGCCTTTGGCTCAGGTCATGATCCCAGAGTCCTGGGATCGAGCCCCACATCGAGGCCCACATCGGGCTCCTTGCTCGGCAGGAAGCCTGCTTCTCCCGCTACCATTCCCTCTGCTTGTGTTCCCTCTCTCGCTGTGTTTCTTTCTGTCAAATAAATAAAATCTTTAAGAAAGGCGGGCCAGGGTCTGTCTGGTTTAAGGTGGTCTTGATTGCTCTTTGTTCCACATAGTCTTGTGTTCTCTAGCAGGCTAGCCTGGGTTTGCTCATGGTGGTGTCAGGAGCCCAAGAAAGGACAGTAGTGTGCTCAGAACCAGCACACCTACCACTTATAATTCATTCTATTGACCAAAGTAAGTAACAAGGCCCTTCTCTTGCGGCCCCGTGTGGTGTGCGGTGACCCCCTCTCTGACACCTGTGGATACAAATTTCTTCCTTCCAAGCCTCATTCCTGTTTCCTCCTGTAGCCTCACTAACTTTATCCTACCACATCCAACATGTACGCGAGATACAACAGGTAGGAAGTATAACCCCATTTCATAGTTGAGAAAATGTGGACCCAAGGAGTTGAAGTCACTTACTGAGGATCATACAGTAAATGGAGGAGCTGGGAGCTGCACTATTGATAAGAGACCACGACCAACTGATAGATAAAACTGAATGAATTGAACTTGCCAGGCAAGGGAACCCTGTGTTCATTCAGAAAGTCTCAGCAACGCTTGAGCAGGTCTGATAGATTTTACACTGAGTAAATGCAGGAGATTTTGAATGGCTCTAACAGAAATGGAGATTCTAAATGGCCCTAACAGACATAGGAAAAGATTCAGACTGGTTCTTGGACCAGAACTGAGCCACTTCAACATTCCACAGGGGTCCCACTCCCTAGGAGTTTTTTTTCCCTTACATTAAAAAAAAATGTTGTTAAGATTTTATTTATTTATTTGAAAGAGAGGGGAAGCAAGAGACAGAACACCAGCAGAGGGGGAGGGGCAGAGGACAAGGGAAAAGCAGACTCCCCGCTGAGCAAGAAACCCTAAGCAGGGCTCTATTCCAGTCCCTGGGATCATGACCTGAGCCAAAGGCAGACACTTAACCGACAGATCCACCCAGGTGCCCCTAAATTTTTTTTTTATTGAAGTAAAATACACATAATATAAAATTTACCACCAGTGGGGTGCCTGGGTGGCTCAGTCGTTAAGCGTCTGCCTTCGGCCCAGGTCATGATCCCAGGGTCCTGGGATCAAGCCCCGCATCGGGCTCTCTGCTCGGCAGGGGGCCTGCTTCTCCCGCTACCATTCCCTCTGCTTGTGTTCCCTCTCTTGCTGTGTTTCTCTCTGTCAAATAAATAAAATCTTTAAAAAAAAAAAAAATTTACCACCAATGACATTTAGTATATTTACAATGTTATACCACTATCATCACTAATTCCAGAACATTTCATCGTCTCAAAGGAAACCCCACTCATAAAGTAGTCACTCCCCATTCCTCCCTCCCAACCAGCCCTGTCAATTACTAATCTGCTTTGTGTCTCTGTGGGTTTGCTGACTCTGGATATTTCATGTAAATGGGATTGTTATGATACATGGACTTTGTGTCTTCTTTCATTAGAATAACATTTTCAAGATTCATCTGTGTTGTAATGTGTACCAGCACTTCATTCTTTTTTATGGCTGAATAATATTCCACTGTGTAAACAAACCACATTTTATTTATCTATTTATCACACAATAGATATTTGGGCTGTTTCCTCCTTTTGACTATTGTGAATATTGCTGCTATGAACATTTATGTACAAGTTTTTGTTTGAATACCTGTCATCAGTTCTTTTGGGGATATATCTAGGAGGGCAAGTGCTAGGTCATATGATAATTCTGTGTTTAACTTATTGAGGAACTAACTGTTTTCCACAGTGGCTGCTTTTTTATATTCCCAACAGCAATATACAAGGGTTCTAATTTTTTCACACCCTCACAACACTTTTATTTTCCTTTTTAAGATGATGATTATTATAGCTCTTCTATTGATGGTGAAACAATCCCATTGTGATTTTTTTTTTTAACTTTATTTGACAGATGGCGAGAGAGGGAACACAAGCAGGGGGAGTGGGAGAGGGAGAAGCAGACTTCCCACTGAGTAGGGAGCCCGATGTAGGGCTCGACTCCAGGACTCTGGGTCATGACCTGAGTTGAGGGTAGACACTTAATGACTGAGCCACCCATGTGCCCCAAAAGATTTACCTTTTAAAGAAAGATTTAAATCATTAACAATATATCTTTTAGCAGAATTAAAAGGTAAATCATTAGCCTTATTTATGGATATTGATCTTGATTGAAAAGTCTTGGGGTTGAGGTATCTACCTTCATCGAGACCTTGTTTCTGGACTAAAAAGGTCTGAAAGGTCCTGACTTGGTCATTTAGTATAGTCTGGCAAGTGTCTGTGATGGTTCATTGTGGAAGCTTTTTGATGTTCCTTCTAGAAAACTCAGTTTCTGATCTATAACTTGAAGGCAAGTATAAGGAAACAAAACAAAGGGGCGCCTGGGTGCCTCAGTTGGTTGAGCATCTGCCTTTGGCTCGGGTAATGATCCTGAGGTCCTGGGATCCAGCCCCAGGTTGGGCTCCCTGCTCAGCAGGGAGTCTGCTTCTCCCTCTCCCTCTCCCTCTGCTTTCCCTGCTTGAGCTCACTCTCTCTCTCTGTCAAATGAATAAATAAAATCTTTTTTAAAAATGTATATAATATAGTCCCTAAAACATATTTATATTAATATCAAAACTGAACTCTTTTTTGATGTGTCAGATTTTATTTATTTTCATCCAGGGTTTGGAAAACAAAAGAATTTTCCAATATTTTCAGTTAAATAAAAATCTAGAAATTAACAAATAAACCTATTATTCCTCCTTTGATGAGAAGAAGTAGCAAATCTCTGTGGTTCCTCACTGACCATCTGGGAAATCTCAAAGTCAGTTTAGGTACAAAAGACTCTTGTTCTTTTAAAAATTGTAGTAAAATATACATAACATGAAATTTACTATTGTAACCATTTTTTTTTAAAGATTTTATTTATTTGACAGAGAGAAACACAGTGAGAGAGGGAACACAAGCAGAGGGAATGGTAGCGGGAGAAGCAGGCCTCCTGCCAAGCAAGGAGCCCGATGTGGGCCTTGATCCCAGGACTCCAGTACCATGACCCGAGCCGAAGGCAGACACCCAATGACTAAGCCACCCAGGCACCCCTATTGTAACCATTTTTAAGGGTTCAATTAAATGACATTAAGTACATTAGCAAGGTTGTATATATATTAAGTCCCAAAGACTTAATAGTTCATTACTTTGAATTTTGGAAAGGTAGTGTCAAAAAAGTTGTTGGAACAGACTGGCCTCAAAAACAAGGAATAATGTTATCTTGGTTACCTCATTCATCAGAATAATAATAGTAATATTTAAGACAATAACATAATAAAAGTTAGCATAATGATCATTAAGAATTTTAATCCTTGGGGTGCGTGGGTGGCTCAATCATTAGGCATCTACCTTCAGCTCAGGTCATGATCCCAGGGTCCTGGATCAAGCCCCACATCAGGCTCCCTGCTTGGCGGGAAGCCTGCTTCTCCCTCTCCCACTCCCCCTGCTTGTGTTCCCTCTTTCATTGTGTTTCTCTCTGTCAAATAAATAAATAAATAAAATCTTTTTTTAAAAAAGAATTTTAATCCTTCCTGAAGTAAAGAATCCTTATTGCTTTATTAAAACAATGTAGAAAAAAATAATAAATAAATAAATAAATAAATGAACCAAGGAGTATAGGAAAAGGCAGCTGGGAAATTAGATTTTTGAGAAATGAGAATATTTACATAGGTGAGGCAAAATATAATTGTACTGTTTGAGTAGAGTGTACAAAGGAAAAGAATATTATTTGTTTCCTCATATCCAGACCAAGCTGTATATTCCAGGCTATAATATTCCTTTACTTATAAATCCCCCTTTCCCTACCATATTTAATTTTTTTGCTAACTGACATTATTATGTGAATATATTTAAAGATTTAGTCATACCCTACAATGTTGGATCACAAGAGTACTTAAAGTTTTAAATTTTAATCTCAAAATATAGTTAATTTGATGAACGTATTAAGTAACATATATCACATTCAGCTATTTTAAGTTAAACCTTGTACAAGATGAAGATTTTTCCTAACAAAAGCTGAGAGAATTTACCACCACTAGACCTGCCTTGCAAGAAATGGTAAAAGGAGTTCTTCAAGCTGAAACAAAAAATGCTAATTAGTAACACAAAAGCATATAAAAATACACAACATACCGGTTAAAGGTAAGCAAAGAGATTCAGAATACTCTAATACTGTACTATGGCGACGTGCTAACCATTTAACTCTAGTATAAAGGTTAAAGGACATACACTTATCGTGATGAGCCCTGAGTAATGTATAAAATTTCTGAATCACTATATTGTACACCTGAAACCAAAATAATACCAATTACATTTAATTATACCAGAATTTTAGGGGCGCCTGGGTGGCTCAGTGGGTTAAAGCCTCTGCCTTCAGCTCCGGTCATGATCTCAGGGTCCTGGGATCGAGCCCCGCATCGGGCTCTCTGCTCAGCAGGGAGCCTGTTTCCCCCTTTCTCTCTGCCTGCCTCTCTGCCTACTTGTGATCTCTCTCTCTCTGTCAAATAAATAAATAAAATCTTTAAAAAAATAATAATTATGCCAGATTTTTAAAAAGAAAAAGGTTAAAGGCCAAAATGATCACAATAGTTATAGCTACACTAATTTGTTAATGGAGACACAATATAAGGAGGTGTAAATTGTGACATCAGAAACAAAAGAAGGGAGTAAAAGAATGGAGTTTTTCTATGCATTGGAAGCTAAATTGCTATCCATATAAAATCGACTGTTATATCTAGAAGAAGTTTTATGTAAGCCTCGTGGTAACCACGCAGCAAAAACCTACAGTAGATTCACAGAAGATGAAGAGAAGGGAGTCAAAGCACAGGACTATGGAAAATCATCAATTCACAGAGGAAGGCAGAAAGAGGAAGAAAGACACAAGGGAACTACAGAATAGCCAGTAAACCAATTAAGAAGGTGGCATGAGTAAGTCCTCACCTATCAATAATTATTTATATATGTATATTTTTAATTTTAAGTAGGCTCCATGCCCAAGGTGGGGCTTGAACTCACCACGCTGAGACTGAGTCACCTGCTCTACTAAGCCAATCAGACACCCCTCAATAATCATTTTATCATTTTCCTTTTCAAGATTTTATTTATTTATTTGACAGAGAGAGAGAGAGAAGGCACAAGCAGTGGTGGCTGCAGGGGGAGGGGGAGAAGCAGGCTCCCCGCTGAGCAGGGAGCCCAATGCAGGGCTGGATCCCATGACTCTGGGACCAGGACCTCAGCCAAAGGCGGACGTTTAACCAAGTGAGCCACCCAGGCCCCCCAATAATTATTTTATTTTATTTTATTTTTAAAGATTTTATTTATTTATTTGACAGAGAGGAGAGAGATCACAAGTAGGCAGAGAGGCAGGCAGAGGGAGAGGAGGAAGCAGGCTCCCCGCTGAGCAGAGAGCCCGATGTGGGGCTCAATCCCAGGACCCTGAGATCATGACCAGAGCCGAAGGCAGAGGCTTTAACCCACTGAGCCACCCAGCCCCCCCATAATTATTTTAAATGTAAATGAATTCTCCAATCCAAAGACATAAAGTGGTTGAACGGATAACCTGCTAGCTCTTCTTCCTGCCTCTCCCCTCACCCCTTTCTAGAATCTCCCCCTTCCCATTCAACTCCACAGCCTCTGACACCGGGGCATTCCAAAGCCCACACCTAAGCTGGCCAGTCCCCCGCGGCCCATTCCCACTCCCACACTCCCAGCTCCAGGCCCGTGGTGTCCATGACTCGGCCCAGCTGCTCTTCTAGGCCCCCCTGCAGCTACCCCACCCCACCCCCGGGGCCCCCAGGTCCCTGCCACACCGGGCTCTCCACAGCTCCCTGAACATAGCCGGGGTTTGAGGCGCCACAGCTTTTGTGCATGCTGTTCCCTCTCCCTGGAATGCCCTTCCCTACTTTCATAGGGAGCAAGCAGCTACACATTCTTCAGAGCGGAGTACTGTCTCTTCTGGAAGGCCCGCAGCCCCGTCCCAGCCCCCCACCCACGACCTTCCTGCGCGATTTTCCTCCCAGTTCCCGGGGTTCCAGGAGGCCTGGCCAAAAGCAGCAGATGTGAGCCCCCGCACTAAGCCTCCTGACCAGACAGTCCCCCCGCCCCCCCAGCAAAGTCAGCCCCACTCACCTCCCCAGGGTCCACGGGTCCCTTTATTTCTGTTGCCTCCAGGCTGCAGGCCGATGTGGCCTCTAGCCTGAGCTGGGAAAGGACTGCCCCACGGAGCGCGCACCCAGCCTTCCTCCCTGACCCCACGCCTCTGGCCCTCTCTCGGCCTCTCCGTGTAAAGGAGGCCAGAGGGGGAAAGTGGCCCGGTCCTTGTCACTCAGGGCTACACAGCGGGCAGGGGGAGTGACAAAGGCAGAGCGTGGGGTGAGAACGGGTGTTTCAGCCAGAGAGAGGGAGGCGCGAGGAAGCTGTGCCCCGTGCTCTCCAACCTCAGCCCTGACCCTGGCCTTCTCCCAGGTGCCGCTACCAACATGCCCCGACTGGAGGTAAAGGAGAATTTGAAATAATGTATGGAAGTCCTCTCCACCCCCAGGACCACGCTGGGCACGGGATTTACCATCTTTGCGTCTCGGTTTTCTCACGTGGAACTCGAGGGTGACGGTACTTGTGGTACCTGCGCGCTCAGCGGTGGTGGGGCTTAACTGAGCTGCTCGCGGGACGCGTCTTTACGGTTTGCCACGCTCGGTGAAGGTCATGTGAGCAGGAAGGAGCACCACTGTGGGCCCAGCTGGGACTCCCGGACTCTGGGCAGCGCACTACCTGCCTTCAGAAGTCCATTTGGCTCCCCGCGCTGCTCCCTAGCAGCTGCTTTCCTGGGGTCACAAAGCCCTCCGCCGGGTTCTTGCTGTCCAAAAAAAAACCCTTTAGTTTTCAGGACACACTGAGGTTCAAAGGGAGGGGATGGAAAAAGGTATTACACGCAAGTGGAAACCAAAGGACACCATAGGTATTTTGATGAAACAAGGCTTCAATGGGGCTCCTGGGTGGCTCAGTGGGTTGAAACCTCTGCCTTCCTCTCCGGTCATGATCTCAGGGTCCTGAGATAGAGCCCCGCATCGGATCAGGCTCTCTGCTCAGTGGGGAACCTGCTTCCCCCTCTCTCTCTGCCTGCCTCTCTGCCTACTTGTGCTCAATCTCTGTCAAATAAATAAATAAAATTTAAGAAAAAAATATTGAAATAATACTAAGCATCTTTTCCTGCCACATTGGTATAAAACTAGAAATAATTGAGAGGAGAAAAGATGAGGAATGCCTGGGTGGCTTAGTGGGTTAAGCGTCCGCTTTCAGCTCAGGTCATGATCTCAGGATTCTGGGATCGAGTCCCACATGGGGCTCCAGCCTCCGAATTGGGCTCCCTGCTCAGCGGGAAACCTGCTTCTCCTTGTGTTCCCTCTCTCACTGTGTCTTTCTCTGTCAAATAAATAAATAAATAAGATCTTTAAAAAAACAAAAACAAAACATGGCTAAGATGGTAAATTTCTTTTTTTTTTTAAAGATTTTATTTATTTATTTGACAGAGAGAGAGCAAGAGAGCACAGGCAGTGGGAACAGCAGAGGGAAAGGGAGAAGCAGCCTCCTCCCTGAGCAGGGAGCCCGACGCTGGGCTCAATCCCAGTACCTCAGGATCATGACCTGAGCTGCAGGCACATGCTTAACCAGCTGAGCCACCCAGGTGCCCCAAGATGGTAAATTTCATGTTATATGTATTCTACTAAATTTTTTTAAAATGGAGGGGAAAAAGAAACCCCACAGAGCCGCTTCTTTGTTTTTTCTAAGCATAGACAAAAACAAGGCCACAGTGCTACCCACAAGATACTCAAGCATAGAATTGTCTCCACTTTCTAACAGCATCCAATCTAGACCTAAAATACTCAGCCAAAGCCCAAATTGTGTAAGAGGTTCTGACGTCCTCTCACTGGGACACCCCACGGTTTCCTGTGGTGGGTGTTCTTCCTCATTGCCTGCAATGAATTATAACCCAAGCTTGCTTCAGTACACGTATGTTCTTGGCAGTCTTTGGTTGAAGGGCATTGACCATATATATTAATTACGTTTCTAGAAAGCAAAGAGAAGTACAAGCTATTTGTGTTTTTTCTTATTTTTATAAAACAAGTAACTTTGAACCACACCCAGGTTAAAAAATGGAACTTTAGGGGCACCTGGGTGGCTCGGTTGTTAAGCATCTGCCTTTAGCTGGGGTTGTGATCCCAAGGGCCCTGAGATCGAGCCCCACTTCGGGCTCCCTGTTTGGCAGGAAGCCTGCTTCTCCCTCTCCCAATTCCCCTGCCTGTGTTCCTCTCTCGCTGTTTCTCTGTCAAATAAATAAAATCTTTGTGTGGGGGGGAGAGAAATGGAACTTTATCAGTTCCATTTATTGGAATTCCATTTATTGGAAGCCCTCTACATGTCCCATTTCAATTACAACACACTTCCTCCCCACCAGAGCAACCACTCTGCATATCCTGATAGTAATCATCTCCTTCTTATTGTAAGATTTGTTGCCAACCATGTATTCCCAGACACTCCAGTTTAATATTGTTCATTTCTTTTTTAAAGATCTATGTATTTATTTTAGACAGAGAGAGGGAACGTGTGAGTGGGGGAGAGAGGCAGAAGGAGAGGGAGAGAGAATCTCAAGCAGACTCTCCGCTGAGCACAAAGCCTGAGGCAGGGCTCCATCTCACAACCCTGAGATCATGACTTGAGCCAAAATTAAGAGTAAGGCTCAACAGACTGAGCCACCCAGGCACTGCCTGCCTCTCATTCTTTGAGGAAGAATCTACGTAGATATCCTCAAGATCTGCAACATCGCCTTACACACACACACACACACACACACACACACACACACACACTGTCCCTGCCACCCAGCCCCAGCTCTGGGCTTCGCCTTCCTCCATGCATCTGTCTGGTAGAGCCCTCATCACAATGAATTGGATGGTGTGTTTATGAGTTGGTTCCTCCAACCAGTTCAGGAGGCTTCCGAAGGCCAAGACCGTGAATTATTTGCTTTATTTCCCCCAGTGCCCGGTCTAGAGAATGTACTTCATCGATGTGTGATCAATTAGAGGAAGGCAGTGAGGCAGTAGTCCTGAGCCCCAGCAGGATGCTGAGCTTCCTGAGAGCCATGGTTGCACCTCTTCAGCGCCCCCTCTTCCTCTTCTTCCTCCCAGAGTAAAACCCACCATGAGACTGGGCTCAGACTGGGCAGGTAGAGGAGTGATGGATTCACTCAAGAATCAAAAAATTTCCGCAATAGGACTCCTGGATAATATCTTTATTTAGCTTAGGTAGATGTTTCTTACACACTTCTGGATACTTGGGTTAGACTTTTTCTCTATTGCACTCAATAAGTCGTTCTTAAGCTCTTATGTAGGATAAATTCAGGCAAAAGAAAAGCTTCTTGCATATAAACATTTTTAAAAGGCATTTTTACATAGGGCATAGAGGCCTGGTCTCTGGTGCCTGAATCTGAGCCGTCCCTCTGCTCTACTCCTCTTAGACACAAGTCCCCAGCCCCTCCTGGACAGGAACAGGGGCCTTCCAAGGCCTGGAGGCAGCCCTGTTCCTATCTGCAGGGAGAGCCAAAAAAGCATCACAGTGGCCCAGAACCACGCGGTCAGATTGCTCGGTAGTATCCGAAGATGCCTCTTTCCTTCATTTGTGACAGCTCCTGAGTGTCAAAGGGATTGCACAGGCCCTGGTGTGGCCCGCTCTAAATGTTTCTCCCGCCAGTCCGCCCCACAGAAAGCCAGCCAGCCACTGGGCCTAGGGGCTTTCAAAGCATTCCCCCAAGCTTTCCAGGGGCTGAGGACCTCCCAACCGAACCAAGCCTCCTGGCTCAAGCACAACTCCAGAAGGCTCCATCTGCTCCTTTGGGGCCCCTGCTGTGCCCACTGTCCACGGTCAGTATGCAGAGGAGCAAGTCCCAGCTGGTGGGCAGGCACGGTCCTCCAGGCTTGCCCACAGCCCAGACAGCAAAACCCAGCCGGGCCAATATCTGTGGGTTTCAGGCCAAAGTTTAGAGCACCCCCCGGACATGGGCCAGCCCCCTGGACAGGCTGCCTGGACAGGCTGCAGGACTCTCGGTCCCCTAAGCGCGCACCTGCACTTGGAAGTGCTCACAGCGGGGGTGCTTCATGGCCAGCCCGTAGATGGGGGTCATGTCCACCTTCGTGCCCCCGGGCACACTGAATTCCACCTGCTGCAGCAGGATGGCCAGGAAGAGGAAGACCTCCAGGCGGGCAATGGTCTCACCGATGCACTTCCGCTTGCCCAGCCCAAAGAGAATCACCTTCTCACTCAGTGCCTTGTTGATGGTGCCATCAAGAGTGAGAAATCGTTCTGGTCGGAACTCAAATGGGTCACCCCAGAGCGTCCTGTAATCAGACAGAAGCAGCTAAAGTGATAGTCTGGGGGCTCAGAAGCATCCAGTGGATCGAACCCCAGCCCGGAAGAGAAGGGGATGGCCAAGTGGCCCCGGGGGCAGCAGGGTCTGGAGCTCGGGAGAGGGTAGAGTCGCCCTTGCCTCCTCTCAACTTACTGGTCATGGTTGATCTGCCACTGGTTCACGAAGACACAACGTCCCTTGGGGATATAAAAGCCACTGAGACTTGTGTCTCTTGTAGTGCTGGGGAAGAAAGAAGCCCAGTCAGACTCAGGACCACAGGGACATCTCCCTGCCTCCCCTACCGGAGCCTCCCGCCAGCCCTGATCGGGTGCATGGACTGGAGGGAGACCCAGACAGCGGCGGATCCGGGGGCCTCACCTATGAGGGATGGTGAAGGGGACGAAGGAAGCGTGTCGAAAGGTCTCAAGGAGGAAGGCCTCCAGGTAGGGCAGCTGGGGCCTATCCGAGAGCCGGGGCTGCCGGGCCCTGCCAATCACTCTGTCTGTGGAACATAAAGGAGCATGTGGGGCGCCTGGGTGGCTCAGTCCGTTAAGCATCTGCCTTCGGCTCAGGTCATGATCTTGGGGTCCCGGCATCGGGCTCCCTGCTCAGCGGGGAGCCTGCTTCCCCCCTCCCTCCCCTCCTCCCCCTCCCCCAGCTTGTGCTCTCTTCTCTCACTCACTCGCTCTCTCGAATCAATAAAATCTTCACAATAAAATAAAATAAGATAAAGGGCCATATAGATGAAGCGGCGACCCAGAACCCGGCCAGGGCCTCTGCCCTGAGCACCTTAAAGGAAGCCACCACCTACCCAGCTCCTCCTGGATCTTTTTCTGCACATTGGGGTTCGTCACCAGGTACAGGAGACTCCAGGAGATGGCAGTTGTGACTGTGTCAAATCCTGACCCGGGGAGAACAAAGGGAAAGATCAAGTGGCTGGCAGGTCCGGGCAGTTGGGCACAGGAGAGGCACGATGGGGTAGCTCATACCTGCTCCAAAGAGGTCCAAGACAACATTGACAATCTTCTCGTCAGACAGCTGGATGTTGGCGTTTTCATCCAGCCTCTTGTCCTGACAGTGCTCGATCAGGCTGTCTGTGATATCCCGAATATGGCCCTGCGTAGGGAAGGCCCCGAGGTGAACAAGATCCCAAAGCCAGACCTACCTCTCCATCCGGGCCTGGTTCCTCACCATCCCCAGTGCCTTCGTTCAAGAAGTGACCCTTACGTAGCCCAAGGCCACCATCTTAGCTTCTCGTGCCTCTCTGAGCCTCTCTCCTGCCTTGGAATGCTGGCAGCCCCAATTTGAGGGACTCCAGAGACAGAGGTGTCATCTATGAGGCCAGGAGACCAACTTTTTAACTCTTTCTATTGCCCACAACCATTGACCTTGGGTCCTGCCCAGACTGGGTATTCAGTAAATATGGCTGTCTGATGGAAAGATAGAAAGGCCAAGCAAGGAAAAATTCTCTTTCCCTGCCAAGGATGGAGTCCACTTGACCGCTCGCCTCAAAAATCCCAGGGCGAAGTCCCCTGAGAGCCTCCCAAACCCCCTACTCCGCCAGTTATCTCTGACCTCCCGGCCCCAATCCTACTGCTCCCCACCATCTGCCTGCCTCCCCCCAGCCAGTACCTTCTCAAATGTTCTGTAGTGTTCCTTGATCAGCTTTTGCATGAAACTGTAGAACCTCTTATTCAGGTCCTTGAAGGATTCCAGGGTGGGGTTGGGCAGGTATCGGAGGATGGGGAAGAAGTCCATGGGGCTCCCAGAGGCAACGGCCTCCCCGAACTCATTACTCAGGTTGACTAAGCTAAGCAGCTCTTGGTCGTCATGGTCATAGCGCTTGCCAAAGCACATGGCACAGATGACATTGGCCACTGACACCACTACATATCTGTAGGGTTCAAAGCGCCCAGCCTCTGCCATCTGCTGCTGCAGCCGGGCGAGGAGGGCCTCGGCCTCCTTGCTCACATGCTCTTCCAGGTAGCAGGAGCACGAGGAAGCCGGGTCTGATGCGATGGAAAAGCTCTTCAGGGCATTCTGGGCCAGGCGCCTGCGGGCAGCCCACACTGGTCCGGAGTCTGGGCTGAAGGACATGCTTTGGCCATTAGTAACCAGAGAGAAGCTGTAGAGGTCAGGCCGGCCCTTGAAATCGTCACCCTGCCGCACCAGGGCCTGCCGGACGGTGTCCAGGCCACTGATCACCAGCACGGGTGTGGGGCCAATGCGGATTTGCAGCACGTCCCCATAACGCTGGCTCAGCCTCGACAGCGCCAGGTGGGGGCTCTTCCCCAAGGTCAGCACGTTGCCCAGCAGGGGCCAGCCCCACGGCCCTG
>JAQQSY010001560.1:0-14281 GCA_028646535.1 Procyon lotor
AGAAACAAAATCTGGCCATTTGCAACGACGTGGATGGAACTGGAGGGTATTATGCTAAGTGAAATAAGTCAGTCAGAGAAAGACAATTATCACATGATCTCTCTGATATGAAGAATTTGAGAGGCAAGGAGGGAGTTTGGGGGGGGTGAGGGAGAGAAATGAAACAGGAAAGGATGGGGAGGGAGACAAATCATAAGAGACTCCTAGACTCACGAAACGAACTGAAGGTGGCTTGGAAGGGGGGGGTAGGGATAGGGTGGCTGGGTTGTGGACATTGGGGAGGGTATGTGCTGTTAAGTGCTGTGAAATGTGTAAGCCTGATGATTCACAGACATGTACCCAGGGCAAATAATACATTATATGTTAATAAAAATTAATTAAAGAAAAAAAAAAGAAGTAGGAAGAAAGACCATTTCTTTGTGGGTCAGGTATATGAGCAGATATTGGAGATCTTGAAGAGAGAATTCACTCATGTTTATCAATAGCACAAGTAAAACCTGGTGGAGAAAATGTCTTGGGTTTGGATTCTGAGCTTCTAGGCAGAAGAACAACTAATGGAGGCTTTTCAAAGTCTATCCAGAGTCCAGCAGTCTCTATGAAATTTCGAGACAAAAATTAGTTTTATGACTTTAGTAACTAGCTCTAGATATGATGATTACTAGGAAGTTTATACCATTAAATAACACCCCTTGTTTCACCAATATAAAGTAACTGGACTGACACTTTACGAAACCAGCATTTTTGTGATTAGGAATAATTGTTAGAGATTATTCAGTGATGACATCTGAAAGGATGTTTTCTTAAAACATGGAAATAGAGGAAAAGAATGGCTGAGTCCTTTTGATAGCATACTGTCTCATCCAAGAATCACTTAATTATACAGAAGTATGCAACTTTGTTTGACCTGCTATCACTGCTGATTAAAGCATAGACTCTGTGTCATTACATGTTAATTTTTGATTTTGTTCAAAATACATGTAAATAATTTATGTCTGGTAGGAAATTTGATCCCAAAGTTTGTGGGTTTATTGTCTATAGGGCATTTTCCAGTTTGTCTCTAACTTGGCAAACTTATTTCAGCTTATCTTTGCTCAGAATATATATCAGAATATATAAATTTCTGTTCCTCAAATGCTTTTGGTATAAGTTTTGCCATTCTGCTAGTTCTCTTGTGAATTAGGTTAATTAGTCTCTGACACATGTTTACTCTCTATCAGTATCGAGTTTTTGACATTCTGAATATTTTACTTTGATATGGCAGTAAATATGGCAATGATGGGTTGCACTGTGTCCCTTCCAAATTCATATGCTGGGATCTTAATTTCAAGACTTAAAGTTCCTCAGAATGTGAATGTATTTAGAGATAAAGCCAGTGCAGATGTAATTAGTTAAGATGAGGTCATTAGGATGGGCCCTAACCCAACGTGACTAAGGTCCTTATAAAAAGGGAAATTTTGGATACAGATGCCTGCAAACAAGGAGACTGCCATGTGAAGACAGAGGGAGAGACCAGAGAAATGCTAATACAAGCCCAGGGATGCACAGACTGCCAGCAAACCACTAGAAGCCAGGTGAGAGGCCTGGAACAGGTTTTCCCTCTCAGCTTTCAGAAGGAGCCCACTCAGCTGGCACCTTAGTCTTGGATATCTGGCTTCCAGAACTGTGAGAAGATGAACTCCAGTTGTAGCCACCTCATTGGTGATATGTTGTTCAGGCAACCCTGAGAAAGTAATACACCATGGATGCTACTAATGAATGATTTCACACCTGATATTGTGTGGGCAACAAAAAGTAAAATGCTTGACTCTATCAGTGATATAAAAAAGTTTAAAATGTGGTTCTTATTCCTGAAAGATTTATGATCTATATGGTGAAATACAATATGGTTTTGAAAAATTAACAGAATTCAGGGGAAGATAGGGTGAGAAGTGACAGACAAATAATTTAAAGAGATTTGTTTAACAGCTGGATCAGATTAAGAAGAGAAAATGCCTAACACAAAACAGTCTTGGAAGTGATAAATATGGTGGAAATATTGATGAAAGCAAAGTATTGGTAGAGCATTGAAGTGAACATGCTCATCTACGGGTAAGGGAAATGGGACTGACTCTTCCAAACTCAAAGCAAGAAGAAATCCATAGCCATCAAGCAAGCCAGGAAAGACAAAAAGAAGTAACCAAAACATTAATATAGATAGGAAAAGAAAAAGAAAACTAATATATATAAAGTATCTATTATTGGCCAGAAATTGTTCTGAATTTTTTTTAATTCTATCTCCTTGAATCCTCATAGAATATTGTTAAATATTTATTTAGCAGGTAATAATATTGAGGAGGGGTTCCTGGGTGGCTCAGTGGGTTAAAGCCTCTGCCTTCGGCTCAGGTCATGATCTCAGGGTCCTGGGATCGAGCCCCGCATAGGGCTCTCTGCTCAGCAGGGAGCCTGCTTCCCCCATCTCTCTGCCTGCCTCTCTGCCTACTTGTGATCTCTCTCTCTCTCTCTGTGTCAAATAAATAATAAAAATAAAATCTTAAAAAAAATAATAATATAGAGGTTCAGAGAGGTCAAATATGCTGCTCCAGGCACATGTTATGCACAGGAGGGACCATATAGAGTCAGCTAACAAGTGGCAAAATAGAGTTTTGAACTTAAGCTATTCTGGCCTCGAATGCATGCTCATTAAACTACCTTCCCATTATTCTCATCATATTATGATGTGGCATAAACACAACACAAGCAGTTGAATGTTAGCTATGTTATGGTAGTTATTAGTGCTATTCATCAGTTCCAGCACTTCCTAGCACATGGCAGACAGCACTTCCTGAATTCTTGTGGTTGGGTAGGTCCTGGATTGGTTCTGACTAATGGATCTGGTTTCTATAGGGAAAAGCAACTGATGTCATTTCTGGGCTAGAACTTTTAGTTACTGGCCGTAGACTATCTAGAGCTCTGATTTCTCTGCCCCACCCCCAGGCAAATGTGTGTTGAGATAAAAACTCAGTCATCCTGTGTTCCCAAAAGACTGTGATGAACAAAACTCCTCCTCTGACCCATACCTGACTCATAATGTGGTTTAAAATTATACTAACTGATTGGGGCACTTGGGTGGTTCAGTCAGTTAAGCTGCTGCCTTTGGCTCAGGTCATGATCCCAGGGTCCTGGGGTTATGTCCCTCATCAGGCTCCTTGTTCAGCAGGGAGCCTGCTTCTCCCTCTGCCTGCTCTGCTGGCCGCTCCCCCTGCTGTGCTCTGTCTCTTTTTCTCTCTCTGACAAGTAAATAAATAAAATCTTTTAAAAAATAAATAAAATTATACTAATTTAGTATACTAAATGCTATAAAATAGGATTTTTTTGTAAAATGAGGGATGTAGGAAGTGAAGGTGCTGCATCTCTAGAATTTCATGATTCTGAGGATGTTTTATCACTGTAACTGCATTTTAAAAACTAATTAGCAGTCTATTTTATAATTATGAATGCAAGTGTGCAAATGAAGTGATTAAATTACTATTTGGAATGAGTTCTGCTTTCAATTTTTTGTTTGTAATCATCAGATGTGTGATGCTAATCATAAATCCGTCATTTGTGTTCAAGGTGTTCGCCTGCCCCTTAGAGGGTTTACTCTTGTTCCCCATGGTGGCAAGGAGGAGGATGAACAAGTGCAGCAGGGACCTCCTGTGTGGCACAAGCAGTTATAGCAGGATATTTGAAAGGACAGAGAATTCAATGGTGAGTTTCACAGAATCAGAAGATGTCACAGCTATCTCATGCTTTATTTTTGATCACCTGGCAGAGAAAATAAATGCTATGGATCTACATGATGAGAAACCACTTTGGGCTGGTATGTTTGAAGGCATTTCATGAAAAAGATAGGACCTGAACAGAGATTTAATAAATTGGAAAGAAATCGACTCACGGGAGGGAGAGGCTTGAGCAGTGACAGTTACATAAGCACACAGAGATGGCAAAAGTGAGGAGTAGAATATGTGTGGAGGGATCTGAGAAATATTGTGACTGGAGATAAGGGTTATGGGTTAAGGGGGGAAAGGTGAAGTAGATAAAAGGAATCAAGAGTATACTTATCTTGAGCACTGATGTATAGAATTGTCGAATCATTATGTTGCACACTTGAAACTAATATAACACTACATGTTAATTATACTTCAATGAAAAAATAATTTTATTTCCAAACAATAGATAGAACCCTAAATCTATGCAGCATTCAGCATATTCATAATGAGGTGACACACATAACAGTGATGTAGGCACTGATGTTGGAAGTGGAGTGCATTCAGAGCTATATGAGTACTTGGTGCGAGCCTCAAATATGCAAGAGGTTTTACATGAGGGAAGAGAAGTAAAGGTCTGAAGAAGCTGTGTGAAATGAGGAACTTACTGATCCAGCTTCCTAAATATATAGCACAAGGTACACAGGAATGGGAAAGCTCTCCCTTAAAGAAGCTTTCTGGGGGTGGAAATCTTCAAGGAAATGCTAGTATTCAGTAACTACTAGAAGTTAAGAGGAATAATCATGGAATTAAAAGAATTGACCCACCAATAAGGGTAATTTTATTGATTTTATTTATTTGACAGAGAGAGACACAGTGATAGAGGGAACACAAGCAAGGAGAGTGGGAGAAGGAGAAGCAGGTTTCCTGCGAAGCAGGGAGCTGGATGTGGAGCTTGATTTCAGGACCCTGGGATCACGACCTGAGCCAAAGGCAGACGCTTAATGACTGAGCCACCCAGGTGCCCCAATAAGGGTGATTTTAGAGAGAAAAATTACGTTTCAATAATTTGTGGACGTTAAATTCTAGTTCTGGCTGTCTTTGACTATTCATTTGCCTAAGCTAGACAACTTGAGGTAAACTTCAAAGAAATTGCCACAAAAGTTCATGTATACATAATCTTTGTGCTTGTTATTCTGTGGGGATAATAAAAGGACCTCATGGGCATATGGTTATTTGAACATCTGGAAAATGGGACAGAAGCCCCAACAATTGTATAACTCAACTATCACCTTGACCAATTCTGTGTGTCTGGGATCACGAAAACTCCTTCAAAGCCTGAGTGTACCCCACACAATGGGGTTAAGTACAGACTTGTGGAGATAATGGATGGCCCCACTTTCCTTATGATTGGGCTGGGGATGCCCAAAACCCTCAGACCTGTCATCACCCACTTGCCAGAGATTCCTTATAATTAAGATGTTGGTAAGGCTAAACATCAAAGAGGGCTTTTAGATGATTTTATCTCTTAGCCATATTTGTGACAGGGTTACTAAAAGACATGAATACTCAAATCGGTACTAAATGATCCTCTCTTTCCTTTAATGATTGGTTAAACTCCTGGATGGGAGGATTTTTGTCAACTATTGAAGGGCTTTTATTTGGCCTTCTTTTTCTTCTTGTTATTCTAACCATGTTTTGCTGTTTTCTCCCATACCTTTCTGCCTGGTGCCAAGACTCCTTCAATGCCACAACTTCAAGTGGACAGATGATCCTCTTTGCTCAGGGAGACTCCCATATTTTATCAACTGTAGACATAGCTGCTTCAGCATTCTATTACTCCTATTAGATTCCCAACTGACCAACATAGACCCATAGGTAGGGACATCTTTATGTACCTTTTCAACATGAAGAAGTTACAGAAGATAAGACTACAACCCTCATCAACCTTAAAAATTTAAGGGTCAAAATTGTTCAGAGGCAAACGTAGAGGCTTATTTTAGGCAATAGGCTTGAGCGATGGAAACTTGATCAAAGCAAAAGGGCCCACAGCAATCACTGAGCTGCATGCAAACAGTCTCATCAAGTGACCCCTTCAAAATAGCCAAATGCCCTAAATGATCAATTACAATCAATTACAACCAGGCTTAGTTCCTAAGATTACCAAAAAAGGGAGAATTCCATGCATTCCCATAATTCCTCCTCCACCCTATAACTGTGGCCCCTCACCGCTCTCTAGTTGCAGACAAGTTCTGCTTTGCCTTCTTGTCCACTGTTCCTTTGCAGTGTGGTTAATAAACTTCTATCTCCTTTGTTAGAAGAAGAGGAAGAATAGGAAGAAGAAGAAGAAGAAGAAGGAGAAGGAGAAGGAGAAGGAGAAGGAGAAGAAGAAGAAGAAGAAGAAAGGAGGGGAGGGGGAGCAGAAGAATGGGAAGAAGGAAAAGAATTGTTGCATGATAGATATGGAGCTTTAGGGAGCACTGAAGAAATGTTAGGAAGAGAAAAAAACTGTAGAAGTCTGGGTAAGAAAAGAGGCAGCTCAGAGCAACATGGAGATAAATTGTTGAAAAAGGAGAGATGATCAGAACCAAAGGGGCATGGGGCTAACCCGATGGTTTAGCTGGCCACGAGTTGCCAAGGTTAGACCCAGGAGTCCCCTAGAGGATTCACAGGGTATGGCCTTCATTCCTGTCAAGAGTCAGCTGTGCCTGGGACATTGCCCTTCTCAGAAAGAGAGAGTCTCCAGGGGGTGGGTGCAATCCTGCACTTTTGGAAAGTCAGCTGTGGCTGGGTTACTGCATCTTTCAAGCACAGGCTAGCTCTCCTTGAGATTTTTCACATTATTTGTAAGTGGGGTAAGAGTTTTCAGGCTGTTTTGAGGAGGACTTATGACCCACCACCTGTTGCTCACAGCCACTGCCAAAAACAAACATAAAGTAAGGAAAGAATGAAATCTTTGCTGGAAATGTTGCAAGAAACATCTTTGATCCCTTCCTGGGAATCTAGAAGGCCCTATCTTCAAGTCTCATCATCTAGAGAAATAATTGTAGTTCTTGGGAATATCAAATCAATAATGACTCAGTACAACAGAAGTAATTAAGGCTTTAAAAAGATCTTTGAGATTATTTTAAGTTTATTTCCTCTATGCTATCTTGGGGAATGGCTGCCTTTTCAAAATAGTTAAATGGTAGCAAAAAGGGAGATACTTGTAAGAGCCATTTTTTCCCACTCTCTATCCTGTAACAATCATTGCAGAAAATGAATTGCTCTCAGTGCTGCCCTGCTTTCACTTGGGTTCTAGGCTGAGTGAAGCAGAGGGAGGCCTTGCATCAGGGCTTGGCTGCAGAGCATGTGTCTCTCTTTCATCACCTATACAACACCAGAGTCTCATTGAAATGCTGCCTGGCATGTTGTATCAAGCTTGAATTTAACAGGGGACACATTTTGAGAAGCCTCTATTCTAACTTTCCTATGACTTCTTGAAGCAGGGATGATAACTCATGTGCCATACAATGCTCACAAAGTCTGAAACCAGAGATGCTTTATTCATCTGTTACTGCCATAGATTTTCTTTGAGCTCCCTCCTAAACTTATTTAAAATCTTTCTCTGCTCTCTTTCATATGGCCCGTGATTAAATTATCCAAGTTAAGCAGCCAAAAGCAATCAAAAATGATGGAAATAAAGACAAGAAATGGTTTTATTTACAATGCAAATGATCTGGTTCACTCTCACATAAGAGACCAAATCAAATCAGCTGCTCTTCAAATCAAGAGGAAGCCACTATACAGACCCACTGGCACTTACCAGAGCAAGGTTCTCTGGTGGATCTTGGCTCTGGGGAGGGCTTCAGACAAATTTTACTATAGTGAGGGTTTGATTCAATGCATGTAATTGGAGTGAGAAACTATTGAATGCAATGGAAATGTACTCCATTACAACATGACAAAATGCAAGTGCCAAATGGCTGTCAGAACGTCTCAGTGTACAAATGACAAGTACCCTGGGGGAATGATTCTAAGTAACAAGGACAGCATCTATTAGCACTTCTATAACCTTGATTGCTCAAAGAACGGCTGTTTTACCTAAGTCAATGTTTTCTCCTATAGTGACAAAATAGGCACAGCAAGAATTGCTCATAGGAAGAAGGCTGAGGTAAAAGGTCAGAAGAGGGAAATACTACTACCGTGTTATTATTTTTCCACCTCAGTGCCAAGTGTTTTTTTTCCTGGAATTTCTCAGAAATGCTGACCATCACTCAATGCTTCATCTTGCTTATAATAAGCTCTCTATGTGTTCTTGTAAGTCTCTCTTATAGCTTCACAACCTGTCTTGCTATTTGCACAGGCTGCCTTGACTCAAGAATATAAATATCCCGTGCTCTGAAAGCTGGAATGTCAACCCCTCAAAAGATCTTATAAATTAATTAAAGAATACTGGGTGAAAAAGACAGGGATCCAGCTTTTCTAAGGGAAAACACTTGAAATAAAACAGTTTAAAGTCCTCCTTTTGCAACCTACCTGCAACCTATGTTCTTTAGTTAACTGAAATTTCTTTTTCTCTCCTAGCAAATCACCAAGCACATCAGACAGAGAATGAGTTGCTGTGGTTTTATGTGTAGCAGTAGGGTTCCTGCCACAGCTCATAGGGCAGAAATCAAATTCCACAAGGTGATGAACGCCCACTTTCTGTTGCAACCGAGCCCCTGGAAAAGCTGGCATGTAGGGGTCCTGAATGGAGCCCAGCCTTTGATAATTGTGGCCAAGTGATAATTCTCAGTAAAGACTTTGCCTGGATATTTCTCCATCTATCTAGTGCTGAACCCAGTGTCAGGCACATAGTAGGTGTTAGTAGGATCTTAATGATAGAGAGAGATGGCAAGAATCCTAAAACCCGAGTCCTCCATCATCTGCCTACTATCTTTGCAAGTCCTCAGGGACGCAAGCCAATGGGATCCCCTAGGAAAATCAACACTCTATTACTAGCAAAGATTTTTGCCTTATACTCTTATGTAGCTTCCTATTGAGAAAATGATTTGTACTATGATTATCTCTGAAGAATCTGTTACCCAGATTAGAAGTTGGAAAGGTGGATTGTTGACAGTCTTCCTACCATTAACCTCTTCTTGAAGCTTCATTTGCAAGATCTTATCACACAGCACCTGGGAGTATACTTTCTCCCAAGCAGCTGACACCACTACCCTCCTACTACAAGAAAAAGAAACAATTTAAAGGAAAATTCCCCAAAGTGACATTCCACTGAAGCAAAAAAAAAAAAAAAATTGTAATAACTTCTTTGTTCCTTTCTGTGAATGTGCCAATCTCTAGTACACTGGCTTAAATTTTTAATTTTTGATCTTCCTCCAAATTTTTGTCAATGTGAGTATGTAACTGGACAAAGGGTTTGGGCACCTCAGACTCCTTGTTTACAGAGGTTGGAATATGCATCCCACACATAATTTGCATGAATGAAGAAAAGCAGAAAATCTGCCCTGCACCATCTCTCTTCAGATCTCAGATTCATTCATATTGGTACTGGTAGAGCATATCAAAGTTACTGGTAATCCAATATCCAATAACGTAGTCTAACCAGGTTGATGTCATCCTTTTAATAATTACACTAAATGCTGGTAATTCACAAAATTATTTGGATCATTCAAACTGCAGTGACCGACCAATTCCCTTCATTCCTGGTTGCATTCAGGGATTGATTCATAATAAGAATTATTTTGATAAGCTCATATTAATGTTATTTTTAATGGTCAAACATTTACAGTACATCTAAATTATCTTATTATTATAGAATGAGAGTCTCTTGGTGTTCTAACTTAGATTTGTCCTAAGATTTAATCACCCCCAGCTTTGCATAAGAACATTCAAAATGTAGTTCATTTTATTTTATTTATTTTTTTAAAGATTTTATTTATTTATTTATTTGACAGAGAAAGAGAGATCACAAGTAGGCAGACAGAGAGGTAGAGAGGGGGAAGCAGGCTCCCTGCTGAGCAGAGAGCCGGATGCGGGGCTCGATTTCAGGACCCTGAGATCAAGACGTGAGCCAAAGGCAGAGGCTTTACTCCACTGAGCCACCCAGGTGCCCAACATAGTTCATTTTAAAGGCGATGAAATGTAGTTAATTTAAAAGACGAGAAAGCCAAGGCAAAAATCCTGTTCTAGAACATTGACACCCCAATAGCACAGGTAGCTCTATGAGAAGCAGGAGCAACTGAAGATGAGATTAGAATAAAAGAAAATGGTAATGGAATCCTTGGGTAGTAGAGAGAAACTTAATTACTAATACAGAGGAGAAACCCCAGGGGAACACTGAGAAATAGCTGGGAAATGTTTGAAGAGTGGATGCAATGTCTGAGAAATTAATTTTGGTTACTCTAATTGGGACCCTATGTAGTCTAGGAAAGAGAAGGTGGCAAAGAATCACACCACAAAAAGAAACACTCAGGGTCACAAGATCAATCCTCTCATTTTAAAAATGGCAAATTAAAACTTTTTAGGCAAGGCAAGTCTCTTAAAAAATCATCTGATCATATCTTCCCACCCATTTTGCAGATGAGAAAACTGAAGCAGAAAAAGGTGAAGGGGCTTGGGTGAGAGGGGGTTACATGGCTGTGTTGCCCATTGTTTTGGAAGTATGACCACCTAGATCTGGAAGGAATCATGTCTTCTTACAGAGAATCAAAAATTGACAGCTGCAGTGCCCTGTCAGAGCAAAAGAGTAGGATTTTCCAGAAATGTATTTTTTTCATTCTGAATTCAACCATATGTTGTAACTTCAAGATAAAGTGTATTTACCGAATTGAATATTTAAATGTTAAAATTGAAAAAAAAAACCTACTAAAATAAAAAATTATTTCTGCTTCTAACAAATTAATATACAAACAAAACAACATTATAGTAGAGTATATGCATATTCATTCAACACACTTTCAAGAATTTTAAGGGAGGAACATTTTGCTTCCTGCCCTCTAGAGGCTGTCATTCGAATTAGGATGATCAGATTTGGGGGAAAAGGTAACCAAGCCACAGTAAAAGCCGTTAAGTGATAAGTACTACCAGAGATGTAAAAAGAAGTGGCACATATTCAGAGATCACAGAAAATTCATTTTTAGCTGTGGGGATTGGGAAAGACATGGCAGAGAGCACATACTCCAGAAAATAAATTGGCTAATAGGTGGAATTTCAATGGATGAAAATATAAGAAGTAGGAGACACAATATATTTTCTGGCAGAAGAATTTAATTACAAAAGGAAAAAAAAAACAATAGCAATAAAATAAATTAGCATTAATTGAACACCTACTATGTTACATATATTAGTTAATAAACTCCTTATGGCAATCTTAGCATGTATTATTATTATCTCTACTTAACAGAAGAGGAAACTGGAACTCAAAGACATAAAATAACTTGCTGAAGCCCATACAGTTAGTAAGGAATTTGACTTTGGCTCTGTTTGATTTCAAAGCCCAGCTTTACTTCTAAAGAGTCCTAACAAAATAGGGAAAAATACAACCAGTATTCAAGAGCCCTCAAGAAGTCAGAATGGTTCTAGTTAGGTGTTAGCACTGGTGAGTCAAGGAGAATACAGAGACGAATTGGATTTAGTTAATTCCATGGCCAATAGTGAAATCTCAGGTCTCCTGACTATGGGCAAAAGACCCTGTCCATTAAATGCTTTTCAGCTTATTCAAATTCAAGAAGGTTAGAAAAATGAACAAGGTCAATGTACAGTACACTTCCTTTAACAAGCATGTCTTTAGAATCATTAGGTTTTAAAAAAGTGCTTTGAATCATAACATTATGAATTTTAAGCCAATATGGATGTGTGGAAAAGCTTAATACTATTTAAATGTTTTTTTTGAAAATTAAATATGTGTGAAATCTGGCTTCTGTTTCTCAATGGCCTCCCACTGTATTTATCCAAAAAATATTGGAAGCAATTTTATTTGCCTTCTTCTTGTGTAATGAGGCGCATTTGCCATACATGTGCTCAAGGGATCGGGGAATAGCACTGAACATCCTGTAAGTGAAACTGCAGTCTGCCTTCCGAGAAGAGACCTGGGTTTCGCCTGATGGAGATTCATCTCTAAAGCCATCGGGATGCTAAGATGAAGCACCCACAGGCGGTACCTTTTCCATTTCCATCTTGAATTTTGTCCCTGCCATTTCCCTTAGTGGAGATGAAAGGCCAGATTGCCATCTGGAACCCCTATGTTGAGGTTAATAAATATTCTTTCTATTTTTACTGCGGCTGTTTGGGGGAAAACTTCCTGGTTGACAAGGTTAAATCTCTGAGGGGATCAGTGGCGTCTCCTTATCTGAGTGTGAAGAAAAAGGGAGACAACAATCTTTCTGGTTTGGTTAAAGAGCAGCATTTCCCAGGGGCTAGAGGTGCTTCCAGCTCTTGGTTGAGTGACTTCTCCGGGGCTTGTGAACAGAGAAACCAAGAGATGTGTCTGACCAGTCTTTGCTGCAGGCTGCCCTGACTTTCCTTGCCGAGGAAGGACAGCATTAGCTAAGGGCAGGAAAGCACCGAGAAAGTATGTGCACAGTTTTCTGGATGGCCGCAGAGATGTTTGTGCAAACAAACTGAAGGTGATATTACCATTTGGAAGGAACCTAGGCTTCTTTCTTAAAAAAATACCGCTTGGACTTACCCTTCATCAGAATGACGCGACAGTTGGGTGCCATTAGGGTGTGGCTCAGCAATTGTGGAACAGGGCATGAGGTCTCGGGGATAAAAGGCAAGGCTGCCTACTCCAGCCCCTCCTTGTATAGAGCAACCTCTGAAAAGTCCAACATCCTGGAATTGGTTTCAAGTGAGAAGTTGGCATAAAATTCTTAGGTCCTAGGGAAGTTGGTGCATTAAATGTGGTGGTGCTTGAGAATTTTTTGACACGCACCAGACATTCATTAAACTTTCCCTGTTTTAACTGAATGTTGCTCACCCTGCGACCCATTTACAGCGGAATATATATAATTCCCATGTCTCTCATCTTTTATATACAAAACAAAATATTTTACCCAAAAGTCTTTCTTGACTCAGGGCCATACCTCAGTAGACTTTCACGTAGGGTTGAATCTAGTTTTTTTTTTTTTTTTCTCGCTAACTTTGGCTTTTTTACTGTAATCATTGCCATGTCTGTCAACAGCATTACCACTAAGACATCTACCACAAAACTCGCATTATCACACACCACTTACTGAATTCATTTTGAAGTAACATTTTTAGGTTTTGAGGATAAAATCATAAAGAGAACAGTGTTTTCTTTCAAGAGACCTGTAGTCCAGGTAAGGAGCTGAGACACTCCTTTTCACTTCTGTTCTACCAAACTCCTGGGACGTGTCTCCCCTCAGCGTGGCTCAGATGCTGTCTTCTTCCAGTCCCAAACTCCGGCATCTCAGGCTCTAGCTGCTTCCTTCTGTCCATTAGGTATTGGCACCGATTGGAGAAAAATACATGTATTCTTTTAAATTCCAGGCAGGCAGTCTGGGAGATTGGCAAAAACAAAAACAAAAAATAAAAAGAGGCTTCTCAGAAGGATGCTGTCACAATGCTGTGCGTGGGCCTGCTTGTGTGTGTGTCTGTGTGTGAAAGCTGATGCCTCCAGGCTCATTACTCCCTTCCTGCTTTCAGCTCCCTCTCCTCTTCCTCAGAACGGCAGGGTCTATGTCAAGGTGTCACTCTTTAGACAAATCCCTTTGCCTCACGCATAGGCGCACAGCATGGACACTTGGGATTTGGTTTTGCCTAAGAAAGGAGCCAACAGATTTAAAGTTTAGGGATAAATCATGGAATGAAGGAGACAGATCCATCAAGATCAAAACCCCATAAAGCCTGAAAGAAAAGATGCTAGACCTTAGTCGTCTAGTCATCCTTATACTGCCTTCCCCTCTACTCTACATTAAATTCCATTGTAAATTATCTTTAAGAAAAGCAAATGCAGCCCACACTCTGTTAGGTATAAAGTGTTTAAATATTAATGTTCCAAGCATCAGTTGCCAGGGGAAGTACTTTGTTACAGATACACTGCATGTATTTTTTTTTTTAACAAAATAAGGACTTTATTCAAACCCTCTCACTAAGCAAGAATTCAGTCACTCTTTGCACCACATGAATTTAAAAATGTCCACCAATGGACATGACAGAGAGATGAGTCCTGATCTGTGGGGAAACAATGAATGAAAGAAACCTAAGACATGTGTTCTTCACCTGTGAAGGAAGGACTGAGAGCTGCAGTTCCTGCTTTTCTAGTAAAAAAGCAAAGACTAAGAACCACATCTTGTCAGCCATGAAGGTCCCACACAAGAATCAGAGATCCCAGGAATGGCTCATTTCATTGAGCATCCGATTCTTGATTTCAGCTGAGGTCATGATCACAGGGTCCTGAGATTGAGCCCCACATGGGGCTCTGAACTCGGAGGGAAGTCTGCTAGAGATTCTCTTTCTATCCGTCTCCTCTGCTCCTCCCACAACTCACTCTTTCTCAAAATAAATAAATGTTAAAAAGAAGAAGGAAGAGGAGGAGGAGAAGGAGGAGG
>JAQQSY010001561.1:0-14281 GCA_028646535.1 Procyon lotor
TTATTCTAGCAGTGAGAGCCTCTATTTTTAATTGTACCTCGTTAATAGCTTTTTTAACTTCAACTTGGTTAGATTTTATTTCTTTTATTTCTCCAGAAAGGGCTTTTATTTCTCCCAAAAGAGAGTCTCTAATATCTTCTATGCTTTTTTCAAGCCCTGCTAGCATCTTGATAAGTGTCATTTTGAACTCTATTTCCGACATATTACTAATGTCCTCATTGACTAGGTCTCTCGCCATCGGTACTGTCTCTTCTTTTTTTTGCAGTGAGTTTTTCCACCTCGTCATTTTGTCAAGGTAGGAGTAGATGGGTGAGAGAGAAAGATTCTCTGGAGTTCCGCGGTTTTCACTGATTGATTAACTAGGTCTTGACTGGATATTCTCGCTGGTCTTCTGGGGGAGGGGCCTGTAGCCTTGGTTCTCAAATGTCTTAGCCCGAGGCGGAATTGCACCACCCTTGCCTGGGGATGGGCCAAGCACTTTGCTCAGGTTCGCTCTCAGAGTCTTTGTTCCCTGAGCGCTTTCTGTACCGCCCTGGAGGCTGGGAATGAAAATGGTGGCCTCCCAGTCTCCGGCCCAGAGGAGCCGAGGCCCGGGCGCCCCGATCCTCCACAGGCCCTCAGAGGAAAGCCGTTATCACTCCCGTCTCCCTTGTCCGCAGTCGGCGCTCTGTGCTCAGCTAGCCCGTGGCGGAGTGCTTCCATCTGTAGCGCGGCCCCCTCTGGAGTCCCCAGACCAGCAGATTCCTGCTGCGCGCGCCCACACAGCTCCTCCCGGAGGAGGAAGGAGGGGGTGTCTCCGTAGCTGCCTCTCATGGGGTCCCCTCTTGAAGTACGGCAGCCCTATATGGACTATATGTCTCAGTTCCTATAGTCCAAGGTGAGCCTATGCGGCGTTGCACGGCTCCTTCTCTGCCGCCGGCTTCTCCGCCCCAATACCTGGGAGCTCTGCTGCACTCGGGCTCCCCTGGTCCCTCGGTGACCCCACGGGTCCTGAAACCACACTGTTCCCGCGAGGGCTGAACCCCCGGTTGGGGGAGCGATGTCCCTCAGTAGAGCGGACTAGAAGTTCCAGATTTTGGGCTCCACGGCCCTGCGGCTGCTGGGAGCCGGCCCCTCCCCCTGGGGTCTCTCTTCCCATCGCTTTAAATTCACTTTTTCCACACGTCCTACCTTCTGAAAGTGGTCGATTTTCTGCTCCTAGAATTGCTGTTCTTATTCTCTTCTCTCTCCTGTTGTGTTTGCCGGCTTTTAGAGTGGTTTTCAGCCTCTTTCTGGATCCCGGTGCTCTCCATGCCTCCTACACCTCTGCCATCTTGCCTTGGGTCTAGAAACTTTCAGCTTATAATAACTTGTAAGTTATTATAAGTTAGATACTTATAATATAGTATCTAGGTATAGATACTATACTATACTATGTAGTCTAGATACAAGCCCCTTATTAAATAAGATTTTTTTTTGGTAGGCTCCATGCCCATTGCAGACCCCAATGTGGGGCCTGAACTCATGACACTGAGATCAAGACCTGAGCTAAGATCAAGAGTCAGACACAACGGACTGAGCCACCCAGGTGCCCCTATCAGATACCATTTTTAATATTGGGTTGTTTTTTCACTTTCTTGATGTTCCTTGAAGCCCAAAAGTTTTTAATGTTTATGAAGTCCCACATATTTTATTTTATTTTTTTTGGTGGCTTGTACTTTTGGTGTCATATTTAAGACATCATTACCTAATCCAAGGTCATAAAGATTACTCTTTTGTTCTTTTGTTTTACTCTAATATTTTGGTAGTTAGGAGCATCTACCTCAGAGGAAGGAAAGACTTCGTTTGAGCTGTGCCTCCCCCTTCATCAGCTGTTCCACCTAAGGCAAAGCTTACTGAACTTTTCTAAACCTCGTTTCCTCTTCTCTGAAGCAGAATGAGTGAAGACAAGCAATGTACTTCCTGGGAATGTTTTCAGGCTCCAGTGAGTTCCTATCTGTTAAAGCTCCTAACACAGTGTCTGGTGCATGTAAGTGCTTGATCTGTGTCAGCTGTTAATGACCACCAACTGTAGCTTCTCAGTATTTGCTCACCTGCCTCTTAAACGTCTCTGTTTTCCTTTCACTTTCATATCAGAACCAGGCTGTAATTGACTTTCAAGTTATTTATCGCTAATACTATATAATCACAATCGTACTGTTTAATGTACATTCTATTATCTAAAACTATGATTAATACTTTCTAAGATCTAACTTTTGGGTGCGTTCCTGTATTTGTGTTATGCAGGATGTCACATTATATTGATCATTTTAGCATTACCATACAAGCTGTGTTTTTCATGAAATGTAATTAGGGCAATTTTACATTGCATTATATAAATCAGAATGTAATACAGCTATTAATTTGGATAATAACGACAGCCTATTTATACAGAATGAAAAAGAAAAAGCCCACCAAAACATTTTGTTTCCACATAATTATACAGTACATTTATTTATGGAATAAATGACCAGCTAACAGTATAATCTACACTGAAGCCATGATAATGCTTCATGAACTTGGTGGGGAGTTATTTGGAATAACGACTCCATTTTCTACTGACAGATCAATAATGTGAACCATAGCAAAGTGTGTTTTAAGAGTCCAGGTAGTAATAAACAAGGGAAGCGCCTGGGTGGCTCAGTCAGTTAAACGTATAATTCTTGGTTTCAGATCAGGTCATGATCTCAGGGTCCTGAGATCCAGTCCCACATCGGGCTCTTCATTCAGTGTAGAGTCTACTTGTACCTCTCCTCCCCGCGACACCCAGACTCATGCTCGCTCTCTCTGGAATTAAAAAAAAAAAATCTTAAAAAAAAAAGTCTGTCTAATAAAGTTCATTTCCAGTCCGGTCTGGATCAGTGGCTCTCAAACTTCAGTTGCATTAGGATCAGCTAGAAGAGGGGCACTGTGTGGCTCAGTTGGTTAAGTGTCCAACTCTTGATTTCTGTTCAGATCAGGATCTCAGAGTCCAGGATAGAGCCCTGAGTCAGGCTCCTCACTCAATAGGGAGTCCGCTTCAGGATTCTCTCCCTCTTCCTTTGCCCCTCCCCTGCTTGTGGTTTCTCTCTCTAAAATGAATAAATAAATCTTTTTTCAAGAAATTGAAAGTTTGTTAAAACACAGATGTCAGGCCCCTCCCCAGAGTTTTTGCTCCAATAATCCTGTTAAGAGTCTGAGAATCTGCACTTCTAACAAGTCCCTACATGTTGCTGATCCTGCTTATCAGAGCCTAGACTTTGGAAACCACTACCCTAGCACACAGTTAACACATATCAGGAATATCTGGTCTATTACATTTCTAATTCGGCCAGCATCCCTGGAATTCTATTGGTCTTCTTGACACCATCCAATCTACTAGAGCTCCCTAGAGGACCCATGGAACCCCAGACATCTCATAAATTCTTTGGACTTCTAGATTAAGTTAGGAACATTTTAAAAATTTGACAAAGAGCACTTTTTACATTTCTAGGACAGCATCAGGCCCTTGGAGACTCTGTTGACTCCTGAGTCCAGACCACAGAGTTATTCTTCAGCCTCACTAATAATGTGCTTGATCCAGTTGATTTTGTTTTGACTTGTTCTCCACAGCAGAGGAGATCCTACAACTGGCTTTTAGCTTCCTACCTCTGTGCAATTATCTCCTTGTAATACTACAGATCTTACATACATTCCTAAATGTATAGCCATTTCAGTGGGTTTTATGATGATTATAATTTGCTTCCTGATCCCATTCATATTAAATTTTTTGGCTAACAAGTTTTTATTCCTTTCCTCTTCTTCACTAGTCATTCTGTTTTTTTCCTGCCCACAAAGGTTGGTATGTAACTAATACTTGGGCAATTTCCTTGGACATGTTTGGAGTTGGAGTACAACACCCCAAGCAAAAATTAGCGAGGCAAGGTTGTCTTATGGACTCCCAATGTGGAAAGGTATAACTCTGGGGCCTCCATTAACCATTATCTGTGTACCATGGAGATCACCAATATACAAAGAAAAGCAGACCCAAGAGAACTTGATGATATTGTTTCAACCTGAATTAAGTCATGCCTGGGAACAGAAATCATTTCTGGGAACAGAAACACCCTTGTCATTATGTATTATTTGAGCCAATATATTTCTATTTTAAGTAGGCTAGTTTAAGCTGGGTTCCTCTCATTGCTAAAAAGTCCTGACTATATAGATCTTGAAACTAATTACCATAGAGGGGAAAAAACACCCTGTGTTTCTCCTCTAGTCTCAATACTACACTCTACTCACAGAATGCTTTACCCCGACCCTTCTAGTCACCAAATGTGTAGGAATATTTCCTCATACCAAGCAAGTCTCTGAGTCTCCAAACACCAGCTCAGTGTCCTATAATTTAACTCGATTCTGACACTATCTACACTATGTTACCTCGAGTTAGCCTCAGATACCACACATTATGAGTTCAGTTCCACAAGACTGCTCCTTACATCCCTTCAGATGCCAAACACAAGTCCAGATTGTCATCTGTGCTTCTGACCTATCGCTTCTGACCTATCAACTGCCTCCAAACATGACCTCCTCCTCAGGTTCATTTGTTTTCAAGAATGGCTCATGGAACTCAGTGGAAAACATAACTTACTATTAATGATTTACTACAGATGTTTTTTTTTAAAAAAAAAAAAAAAAAAAAAGAAAAAGAAAAGAAAGAACAGGCCCCCAAGGGCATCACTTGTTCCCAAGAAAGTAAACCAAGACTTAGTTGAATGAATGTGACCTTTAACCACTCAATGTGGAATTTCCTGATCAGCACTAGTGAGGTCATCCGCTCTTCCCCCAAAGGTGACCTTGCCTTAACTGATCCTTTCTCTTCTTTTACTAGAAGCCTTCTTGTCCCTCCCTGTTTCTTCCTCCATTTTGTACAGTTTCTAGCAATTTTCCACTTGCTACATGGGAGGGTGCATGATTTATGAATAATTGAGTGGTCGGTTAGATCATCAAATTTACTCAGTTAAATTTTTGTTTTTTAACATAAAGGATACAAATAAATATCCCAATGGAAGAGATGTATAGGGCACAGTATGGAAGAAGGGCATGAACAAGATTCTTTGTTTGACCAAATTTTAGGCTCCCCTGAAACTACTCTCCCACAAGTCACATCCCTTGGGCTGTACTTCCTTGTAGAATCCAGTTTCAGCAAGAATCCTGTTAAATCATTTTGGTGAAAATTCCCCACCCTTGATATCTGATCAAACTCTGAACCCCTACCATTCTGAATCCCCCTACAACCCCCACCCAACACACACACACACATTATCTGGTCACTCTGGCCTGCCTTCAGCAAGAATCCCATTAGGTCAGTTCAGTCAACATTCCCCCAGAATTAATGTCTGCCCTTAGCAATTTCCATCCACCAATGCTCTTCCCCTCAACTCATTTCTTGGTTATAATTCTCCACTTGTTCCGGTTGTATTTGGAATAGTGCCCAGTTATATTCTGAGGAATGTCTCTTCCTCTGTTGCAGTCTTTTCTTTCCTTCGTTCCTTTGTTCCTTCCTCCCTCCCTCCCTTTTTTTTTTTTAATTTTAATAAAATCTATCTCTACCACTTTACCTTCTATTCTTAGCTCAGGACAGACCTCTTCAGGCACACTGCCCTCTCAGTACCTCTGTTATCAATATCCCAGAAGTTCCCTGAATCCCATTCCTTTGCCTTCTTATGGAGGCTTCATTACATAGGCATGACTGATTAAATCTTGATGATTAATTCATTGATGATTAATTCAAATTCCAGTCCCTTCCTCCTACCCAGAGGTTAGAGGGTGGGACTGAAAGTTGCAATCCTATAATCACAGGATTGGTTCCCCAGGCAACCAGATTTCAGCCTTAGGGAATTTCTAAAAATCGCCTTATTAACATAAATTCAGGTGTAGTTAAAGGGTCTTGTTATGAATAACAAAAGACACTTTCACCTTTATCACTGGAGCTATTTGAAGAGGAAAGACCAAAACAAAAGATGCTTCCATTGCTCTAATCATTGAAGAAATCCTAAAGGTTTTAGGAGGTTGGTGCCAGGAATGAGGAATGTAGATCAAATATATATTTCTTATTACAGATCACAATATCACAACTACTAATCAAAGAACATTTTTCATGAAAAAAGGTTGAATTACATACATATAATACAACCAGTTTACATTCACAGTCTTCAAATGAAATATTGGCAACCATATTTCGAGCCTTACTTAGTTACTACTATTACTAAAAACTTTTAAAGAAATCTAAGTTGCGCTTGGGTGACTCAGTCATTTAAGCATCTGCCTTCCGCTCAGGTCATGATCCTGGAGTCCTGGACTGAGGGACTACTCGAATCCGCATCCAGCTCCCTGCTCAGTGGAGAGCCTAATTCTCCCTCTGCCCCTCACCCCACTCTCTTGGTCGCGCATGCTCTCTTTCTCTTCTCAAATAAAAAAAAGAAATCCAAGTTGTTTGACCATGGTGGCAAGAGTCATAAAGAAGCAGCAAAAGATGTCAAGAGGGTCACCGATTTATTGTTAGAAGTTAGGATAAATATTAGTATGATTTGCCTAATATGCCACTGAAAATTAAAAATTCCAAATGGTGCTTGTAATATGGAATTTCTCATAATTTGAAAACAGTTTATCTCTACAAAGCTCTCAAATTTACATACCATTGTTTCACTGACATAAATTCATACTACTCAAAGAAGTGTCATTGAAATATTTATATTTATCTTCCTAATAGCTAAATGCTCAAGTTTATTCTGAAGAAATCAGAGCTAAGCTACTTGAAACACTTGCAACAACCAAATGGCAGCTATGGATGGTTCCTTGAAGACTGCCCATGGCATCTACCTTTGAATTTGGCTTTTCAACTGCTTTCATGAATTACCAATTTTATATTTTACTCACATAATGAAAAAAATCAAGGCAACTGTTTGTAGAGAATTTAGGCCTTAAGCTGTTTTGCTGTATGAATGAATACTTTCCATTTTGATTTACAGGTCCTCTCACGATACCCAGTCCTGATCTGAACTCAGTCTCACAGCCAGCTGCAGACAGAGCGGAGTACTTCTGCTCCCCATGTGCTGAGGCTGCCATAGTTCTATCACTTGCCATCCACCCAGCAGTTCTCATCAGTCTGTAGAAAAACTTTCCCCTGATTCCTGCCTCCATGGAGCTTCTGCTATTCAGCTACCTCAATCTAGCTGGTGTGGGGTAGGAAGTGGGGGTGCGGATGGAGTGCTTCATAATTCCCAGACTGCTGAAACTCATCAGTGATGGGCTTTTATCTACTTGCGGGAGGAGGAACTGGTTAACTCAATTGAGGAAAGGTTATTTAAACCTTAAAAACTCAATCATATGCCTTCATTAAAGTAATTAAACATTGAGGCCATTAGACTGAGAAGGTCAAATCAAAACTTAAGCCAGCAAATGCCTCAAGATTAAGAAATAAAAAACTCAGGACAACCAATCACAAACAGCCAACTAAGCTTTTCTAAATAAGGCAAATTCTTAAACTATAGCCAATTAAATTAAAGTTTCCATGTTTTGTTTCTGCCTTTTCTTTATAAAATTCTTTCCTCTGGCTCCAGCTGGTATAGTACTCTTAAACACTTCTGATTCGGCCCTGTCCAATTCAAATTAGTTTTTGCTCAACTAAACTCTTAGATATTTAATACACTTCAGTTCATCTTTTAACACATGTTATCAGGCCTTTTTTTTTAATTACAAGTTTTTGTTTCTTTTTTTTTTTTTTTTTAAAGATTTTATTTATTTATTTGACAGAGAGAAACACAGCGAGAGAGGGAACACAAGCAGAGGGAATGGTAGCGGGAGAAGCAGGCTTCCTGCAGAGCAGAGAGCCTGATGCGGGGCTCGATCCCAGGCCCCTGGGATCTGACCTGGGCCGAAGGCAGACACTTAACGACTGAGCCACCCAGGCGCCCCCAAGTTTTTGTTTCTTAAGAACACAAAAATGTAGGAATAGGAGACCAACACCTTAAGCTTCTCAATCATTAATAAGAATTTATATCAGCAAGGGCAAAATTATAAAACATCATTGAGTTTTGTTCATTCTTTAGCCCTAATATCTATAATTATGTCCTGGTCCAATTCATGGGGAGTGGCAGAATATTTTGAAATAAGCTTCCACTGAACTATCTAGGACAGAGAGAAGGGAATTTTGGAGTATAAAATTTTTACTATAAAAACACTTCACCAGCGATAGATGGTAAAGTAAGGCACATCTTTGCTGTAGTAGAGACATGAATCACATGCTTAGATTATAGGAGAAAGGTTTAAAAGAATTATGACTCCGAAATAAGGTATGAGAACTCTCCTTTTAATTTACATTTCTTTTTAGATTTTTTTTTAAGATTTTATTTATTTATTTGAGAGAGAGTGAGTGAGAGAGCACGAGAGGGGAGAAGATCAGAGCGAGAAGCACACTCCCCACTGAGCAGGGAGCCTGATGTGGGACTTGATCCTGGGACTCGATCCCCATCCCAGGACTCTGGGATCATGATCTGAGCGGAAGGCAGATGCTTAATTTACATCTTAAGTTATTTTTGCAAAGGAATAAGGATGGCATGAAAATTTTCATGATGGATTCTTTGTCAGAGTCAAAAGAGCAAATAAAATACACTCTTGACCACCTCATGAGCATTGTGTGATTCCTGGCAAGAGACATTCCCTAGAGCACAGCAAATGCCTTGAGCTGCCTAAAATAGATTATATACTGGACTGAGACTTACTTAAGATAAAATGGAATCTTCTATAAGAAAATTTAAGACTTTCGACCTATATTTGACCAGAATGATGGTACACAAGAGTAGCGAAAGTGGTGTTTTGTTGTCATTTTGTTATTGTTGTGGTTTTAAAGAATCAGAAAGACTTCATGAAGTTTTCAAGTAAACTAAAGGTGAGGGCTATACTTTCTAGGTGGAATCATCACTGGAGAGACACAGGTATAGCCCCTCAACCAAATACCTTCCTTTATCAAACTTTTCAGTAGAGTCCACTGAGTGGATTCGTTTTCCCTTACAAATACCTATTTAAATGAACAACTTAAATAAAGGGAATCAGTTCATTATATGATTTAATGAGGCTTACAGAAGCCTTATCACAAGTGCATTCATTTCTTAAATTGAGAGCCTCCGTAATGTTTTATAACTATAACATTGACTATATTTAATTATTTTAAGTAGCCCTGCAAAGTATTTTAGAACTTAATCCCATTTAGTGTTTTATAATATACTTCCTTCCTGGTGATTTCTTTTTTGCATTTACTAAGACTGGGCTGCTAACTATAATTTTGGCTTAAAATAATTATTATTATTATAATTTGTTAAAATCTATAATATGGCTACTGTTTCCTTTTTGATAATGTCGACAATTTTTCAATGTGCCCTAGTTCTAATTCCTAAATTTTGGTCGCAAAATAATAATAATTTTGGATTGTAAGTCAGATAAAGAAAATGTAATAATTTCCACTATTTAGGTTCTTACTTATTTTTAAAAGATTTATTTATTTATTTTTTAGAGAGAGAGATTGAGAGAGAGGGAGAGAGAGAGAGAGCATGCAAAGGGGCAGAGGGAGAGGAAGTAGGAGAGAAGCAGACTCCTCGCTGAGTACAGAGCCCAATGCAGGGCTGAATCTCAGGACCCATGAGACCCTAAGCCGAAATCAAGAGTTGACACCTAACTGACTAAACCACCCAGGCACCCCTAAATTTCTGACTATTTAATAAGCACATGGCTAATTTAGAGCTTTTATAATTGTATCTAATCAATAATACTATCATCTAACGTGAATATTTTGATTCTTTGTGTCAGGTTGATGATTTGCTTAATTCAGCTAAATTTATCCAAGCTAGTTTTGTATTATTTAACGTGTGAATGAGTTAAAGGTCCAAGAAAGAAAGCAATCCACTCATTCATAGAAACAGTAAAACCATAAAATCATTAAGATAAGTAAAGTAGGTCCAGTGCAAGTAACAAATAAGGTGGCCAAGGTATAATTAGTTAGGTGCTAGGGAACCTAGCCTAAGGGAAACTATTTAAAATCAGCTAAACCTGACTGCATTTTGGGACAGCCAATGGCGAGGGAAATTATGACCTGTTCTAGACCCTCCATGCTGTGTATCAGGATGAACAAACTTCCCTACTTTGTACTTCAGGAAGTATTATGCTATAGGGACCCTGGCTGGCATAATAAAAGGTATTCAGAAGTTTTTAAAAGTGAATAATAATTTTATCTCACTAAAATTTTAATCCCACGAATGAAGAGCATAAAATGTTAATTTACGGTTCTGTGAAATTTCTATGGGGAACTACCATCACCCATGCTGACAGATTAAGGATGAATTGCCTTGTACAGGCAAAGAGTTTAGAGAATTTAGGGCACTGATCTTTAGACATTTTTGTCCAGATGCATCCTAAAATAATTTCGAAAAACCACATGTCCCCTTGAACATTTTAAAATTAATATCTAAGAATTTCCATGAGAAGTTTGAAAAGTTAAAAGACTGCAACTTTTCATATACTTTATGGCATTTTAAAATCAGACTTTTACAGCATATTTTTAAAAGTTTGAAAGACTGGGACACCTGGGTGGCTCAGTGGTTAAGCAGCTGCCTTCAGCTCTGGTCATGATCCCGGGGTCCTGGGATCACGTTCGGCTCCATGCTCAGGGGGGAGTCTACTTCTCCCGCTGCCTGCCACCCTCCCGTTCTTGTGCTCTTTCTCTCTCTCTCTGACGAATATATAAATAAAATCTTTAAAAAAAAATCTTTAAGAAAAAAGTTTAAAAGACAACTAAAATACCATGTAGATTTAATACCATCATTATCCACTTAAAATACATGAAGAAGGGGCGCCTGGGTGGCTCAGTGAGTTAAAGCCTCTGCCTTCGGCTCCCGTCGTGATCTCAGGGTCCTGGGATCAAGCCCCCGCATCGGACTCTCTGCTCAGCAGGGAGCCTGCTTCCTCCTCTCTCTCCGCCTGCCTCTCTGCCTACTTGTGATCTCTCTCTCTCAAATAAATAAATAAAATCTTTAAAAAAAAAAATACATGAAGAAGATTTTCTTCAGTAGTTAGAAATTTTACATTGTTCCTTATTAAACTTAAACTTATATTTCCATTCGGCTTCCACCATCAGTTTGTCTCTGGGGACGAATTACTGAAATAACTTGGGATTAAAAACAATGGTTCAAAACAATCCAATTACATACATTTCGAGAAATTATTTTATTTATAACTGGTAAATATGGCTGTCTCTTTCCATTCAGACTTTCCTCCTCTCACAATTCCCATTGTGCTGGGTATTTTTGGAGTGCTTGTGGTCATTTTTAGGAAACCGGCTAAAAGGAAGTCGAGTTGAATACAAGTTTGGTGTGTGTTTATTTATTATTATAATAAATAGATGATTTATTTATTAAAACTTATAACTTATTATAAGTTTTAGCGGGTTATTTAAGAGGTTGACAATCCCTTCCCAATAGGTAAGTAGTAATGAGCCATCTCAGAATACAGGGAACTTGAAACAACTAAGGCAGCTCACCTACAGTCTTGACACAAACGTGCAGGGCTGGAGGTAAAATGATGACATACACGTGTCCTGTCACAGCACTAGCACCAGAAGCACGTGGACTGCAGAAAAGAAACAAAGCCTGAAATTAATGGAGACAAAAGCTAGGCTATAGAAAAGGATTCGGTTTTCAAAAGCACCTGGTCAAAATAGAAATATAATTGAAAATGCAGCAGATGTCATTGCAGCTTTTATCTCTTTCTGACCGAAATCACAAAAACTAGAATTTTTTTTGTCAGTCACGTATCTGTAGCAGTATTACAAACAGCATTTGTGCCTGTGAGTAAAGTCACATGTTTTATGCATCTAAATGTCAATAGTAATTTTTAAAATTGATCAATCATGTTGGGGAAATCCTGAATCATATTCCTATTCTTTCTATAATAATAGGATATTGCAATCATCATTATACAAAGACGCTATCAAATGGTACTCAGGCAAGAAAAATGAAAAGAAAAAGTTGGAGATGTATCAGTACTGATATAGTTTGAATATTTGTGTCCCCTTAAATTCATATGTTGAGGTAATGTCCAACATGATGGCATTGAGAGGCAGGGCCATTGGGAGGTAGTTAGGTTATGAAGGTGGAGCCCTCATGAATGGATTAGTGTTCTTCTAAAAGACACCCCACAGAACTCCCCAGCCCCTTCTACCATGTGAGCACACAGCCAGAAGGTACTAGCTATGAACCAGGAGGAGGACTCCCACCACAACAGGGGACGGCTGGCATCTTGATCTTGAACTTCTCAGCCTCTAGAACCATGAGAAATAAATTGCTCTTGCTAATAACCTACCTGTTAATAACAGCCTGCGTTATTTTGTTACAGGGCAATCTCAATGGACTAAGACCAGCATTTAATTAAAATATAATATTTCTGGATTTAGAAATATTTGTGTTGTTTAAACATTTATAATGTTTTATAATTTTTCATTCTAAATAAATATTCGCATTCAAACCTAAATCTGTATTCCTTTTCTTAAAAAACACTTCCCCTCTCCCCAGATTATTTAAACCTCCAGCCTCATAAAAGCTGCCTATACTTTGACTTACAGGCTTCTGCCCCAGTGGTGATCAACTGCTTTTTCTTCTGTATTTTAAATTATTTTTTAACTTCTAAAATTCACATACTACATCCTTGCCAAGAGATAATTTGGGTATACACAACAAGCGGATGGAAGAGATGTGTGAGGTGTTCAGACTTTATATCTTTCTCCATGTCACAACAAATTTTGCTTATTCACTGCTTGGTAAAGAACATGGGGAAACTGTCAATTAGCCCCCCAAATGAGAAAGAAAAAGCTATAATCGGTTGCCATCTATGTCAATCATCTTAGATATGAAAGGTGGAGTCAGGTCACCACATCTGGGGAAAGAAGAGCTAAGTAAGGCCATGAGGCTTGACACAAAGTGGTTTCTGTTTTCTTCCTCCTATGAAAGAGCAACTCCATTGCCAGAACATGAGTGATTCAAATCAAGGACCCTACTGCAGACAGCAAACTAAATTAGTTTCCTTGAAGGAAGCTATATATATTGAATATATATATATATATTGAAATGGGGCAAAAGCATGGAAAATTTCATGTTATTATTTCACAAAGCTTCATTACAGGGAACGGCGTAAATGAACTGTCTGTACAATAAAATACAACAACCAGATATTCATAATGGCATTTCCTATCTGCACTTTTCTTTTTTCAGTTCCCGTGTAAAACCAGTCCTCTCTATATTCATTCCTGCCCTGAAAGAGTCACCCAGGCACCCCTCTGGACATTTCCTTTTAGATGTTGATATGTGCAGTAATCTCAAAATTGCATCAAAAATTTCAGTATGTCCTAAACATGGGACACCCAATTTTTTTGACAACTATTCAGAAAATTGAGAATTGCTTAGAAATTATTCCCTTGACTTCATGTTTCACTTGTAATCAGCTACCAAAACTTGTCAGTTTTACCTTCTAAATATATTGAACCTAATATCTTTTCTCCACCCCACTGATAGTGCTTTTCTTCAGGACTGTGTAATTTCCTGCCTTTTTTTTTTTTTTACTGCAATCTCTTCTACATTGGTCTAGCCCTCTTGTTCTTCTCCAATTTATATTCCATTTTGACTCCAGGGCTACCTTTTAAAAAAAGCAAAATTATCGTGTCTTAGCTGTACTTAAATTTCTGCAAAAGCTCTACATTGTATTCAGGCCAAAAAAAAACAACAACAAAAAAAAACCCCTAAGTCCTTTAGTATTACATGAAAATTTCATCATGAATTGGCTTTGGTCCACTTCTCTGTAACTTTCTCAACATTAACATTCTGAACTTTTGACATTTACATATTTTGCTATTCCAGGCCTTTGTTGCTTTTGTGCACATTGTTCCCTCCAGTAGCCTTCTGCCTTTTTCTCCCAAGTCAGCTTTTATTTGGCTGACTCCATTCCATACGATACAGTTCAAAACTGATACCTCATCCAAACAGCCTCCCCTGAGATGCCCTTACTCCCACAAATTTGAAGCAGATGTCCTCTCCAGTCAATTATTCCCTACATAACTTAAGAGTACCTGGGGGGCTGAGTTGGTTAAGCATCCGACTCTTGATCTCAGCTCAGGGCTTGATGTCAGGATCGTGAGTCCAGGCCCCACACCGGGCTCCACATTGGGCACGGAGCCTACCTTAAAAAAAAAAAAATGAATAAAAAT
>JAQQSY010001562.1:0-14280 GCA_028646535.1 Procyon lotor
CACTTAATTTGGCTTCTCGGTTTACTCTATGGTTTAATGGAAGTAATAGAATCTTCTTAGCAGGAGTGCTGTGAAAATTAATGACTGCATAAAAAGTGGTTTAAGATAGATTCTCAGATAAAAGGAGCTGGAGGGAGGGCATTTAGAGCGCTCCGAGAAGAGTGAGAAGGTGCAGCTGACTCCATTTCCACGGGCTGGTCAGGTATTTGTAAAAATGTCGGCTTCAAATCGATTTGCATGGACGAGGTATTCTGGGGAAGTAGAACTGAGTGCATACTTTCCAGATTCCATTTTTACACATTTATGAAACATTGCTGGTAGCCTTATGGTATTTAAAAGAGAACTACTGTTATGAATGGACAACAGTGGTAATCACACCCCGTTGGGGACCCAGGGGTGACAGTGCACATGACCTTGGCCTCTGAGCCAGCCTGGCTTCTCCACTGGCAAGCTCAGCATGCCACATTCTTTTCCTCGGTCGGCTTGTGCTCAGTCACGGTCATGGGCAGAGGATGGACAAAGAACAGCGCTTTATGTCACCACGTCCACCCCCTCCCCTCCTCTCCTCTCCAGAGGGGAGAGTCCTGGCATGATTTTCCTCAGTTGGATTCCTGCTCCTGGATGTTGTCACCCTCCGCCAGGCTGCTCATGACCACCACCCGTGCCCTCTCGGATGAATGAGCAAACGTTCCTCAACTTCTCCTATTCCAGCTGGGTATCACTGTCTAGTCCCATATCCTTTCTCATCCATCCATCCAGTCACCAGATATTCATAGAACATTTGCTCAGGGCCAGATGCTGTTCTAACACTGGGGGCACAACAGATGTGATCTCTGCCCTGTGGAGAGATTCACAGTCAAATAATCACACAGTAAAAATAATTGAACTATGAGATGAGGTGACAAGTCGGTAAGGAAGAGGAAGGGGAAGTAGAAAAGCCTGTGACCAAAAAAAAAAAAGAAAAAAAAAGAAAGAAAGCCTGACCATATGGGGTGGGATCAAGGAAGTCTGCTGGAGGAGGTGATTTTGAGCCAGACAAAGAGCAGCGCAGAGGAATTAGCGGGGGCAGAGTGCCCAGTTACTAGGTAACTGGGTTCCTGAGATAAGGCAGAGTGGGAGGTAAATGGTGCAGCCCTGACCTCAAGGTGCTTCCACTCCTGTCTGGGAGATGGACAGACATACCTGCAGTGACGCAGAGAGAGGCAAGTGTTGTTGGTGGGAGTGTGTGAGCTGGAGGGCGGGCAGGGAGCTCCTACCTGGAACATCCAGGGGCCGTTGATACCGTCCGGGGAGTTGGAGTTGCTCTGGAGCATGAATGGAATTAGCAGGTGAATTTCAAGGGACGGACATGAAGGCATTTTATGAAGATGGAACACCTTTGGCAAAGCTGAGGTAGCTGAAGCATCCCTTTGAGAAGCACAGATAACTTTTCATATCTGGAGAGGGGGAAACACGTTGGGGTAATGAGGCTGGAGAAAGGATAAGTCCTGTAAGAAAGGGCCGTATGAATTATGCTAAAGAATTTGAACTTGATGGAGAAATGTTCATGTGGAGAGAAATACTGAGGGGTTGTAGTGAAGGGAGCAAAGGGACGAGATTTGCACTAGAGAATCCTCCCCCTGGCAGGAGTGGGCTGGGCAGGCGGCAGAGGAAGCTGGGCAGAGAGCACCAAGAGCGTGGGCAGGGTGAGAGGGGCATGTGGGAGTGACCTGCTGAGACAGGGCGGATGATCGCATGTGACTGGAAGGGGGCAGGAGGACAGTCAAGGAAAGACTCTGCGATAACGAGTCCCTAAATCATGAGTTCCTTGGCCTGCTGCACTTCTATCCCGCCCTCTCTTAGTGCTCCCTCTGTGCTGAATCACAGTGGGAACCCAGCAGGAGAGATTCCTGATGGATTGGTTTCAGCTTTCCAAATATCTTCGACCACCATGTTGAGAGTGATCTTCCTAAAATTAAAAGCTGAGCATATCAACTCTTGCTTAAAATCACTTAGCATTTTCAGGACGAAGCTCAAATTCCTGGTTTTACACCTCCAAGGTCTTTCTTGAATGAGTCATTGACAGAGCCCACTCTGGGAGGACCACTCGATCGAGAATCCTTTCTTGATTTTTCTCCTCAATAAACATCTTCCCAAATCCTTTGCCCATTTCATTTGGTTAGTTCTCTTTCCATTATTGAGTTACAGGAGTTCCTTACATACTTTGGATATGAATCTCTTGTCAATATGTGTGTCGAAAGTGGTCCATGTCTTGAGACTGGAGGAGGATATGAAAATTCAGGGAAAGGATGATGGATGAGTTTCAGATGGGGCGGGTTCGAAATGCGTAAGGTATATGCAGGAGCAGATCCCAGAGAGACTGTCTTGGTTACATTTCCAAATTTTCTTAAGAGGACACAGTATCTTGGCTGTTGTCAAAATCTTGATGTCTGTGCCGTCATTGTCAATACCACTATCTTCCTTCTGGACAGTGGCCAGATACTAAAATCTAGAAGCCTTTACTATCTAATCCTGTGAAGAACAGGTGACGAGAAACCATATATAAGAAGATAATCCTGAGTAACTTATAACGAATCTACTGCCTTAAGATGTCCAGATCTTCACTTGCATCAAGCCAGGCCATGCTAGGGTTGTGCTGCTCTGGATTCTTAGCCACTTCCATTCCTGAATTGTGCTTTAGTGTTATGTCTTGGCCATACAGAACATTGTGAGCCCCATCCAGGTGAAGCCCGTTGCTGGTTCAGAGGTCGGGGTGGTGTCAAGGACTTTCTCCAAAATAACCAAAATACTACATAGTCAGGACTCCTTTGAAAAGATCTTTTTAGGGTCTAAAGAGATGAGAGGATGTGTTTCTCTTGGATACGTGGTTTGTTTTTATCTAATGGGTGTGGTGAATCTGACGCCTGTCCTATTGGTTCTTTGGACAGGCTGATGTGAAGTTTAGAGATAACTCAACCTGTAAAGAAATCCCAATGTGGATTTTGTGGGCTATCTCTGACTTGATGATTTTCCTATCTATATTTCCCTTTGATATTTAAATCATTCATCAAAATATGTCTTAAGTCTTCCACAGAACTCGTGAAGGTGGCTGGGTATAATGGCTAGAGTGTAGCAAGGAATTCTTACTTAGAAATTTGGATTTGGAAGTCACGTGAGTATAAATGAGAATTGATACTATAGCCATAGGTGAAGTCAACATGGGGTGGTAAAAGAAGCAAAAGGCAGAACCTGGGGAGCCAAGTGTAAGAAGTAAAAGAAAGAAGGGGAGACATAAGTAGACTAGGGAGATATACCCATGGAGGCGGGTGGCCAGGAGGAAGGTATCATGCTGGCAGGTGGCCATTATCACTAAAGGTGAGGAAGAGGAATTAAGAGAGGGAGAGATCTATCGTGTCAGCTCCCGGGGTGTTCAAGAGAGGTAAGGACCTGGCTCCCATGGTGGATGTGAGAGTATGGGATTTGTTGGTGGCTTTAGAAAGTGAAAGAGGTAATTTGAGGAAAGAACCCAAGTAGAGAGGAAGAGATTGAAAATACAGATGCGGAAAGGGAAAATGAGTAAGAAAGAAACTAAAAGAAGTAGAAAGAGATGTGATTCCAAGCAGAGGTAGAAGGTTTGGCCCTCGACAGGAAGAGGAAGACTTTTTCTATGAAACATGAGGGCAGAAGGGAGGGCAGGCGTGATAGAGGCTGGGCAGATCCTCCCCAGGCCATTTTCCTCTTTCCCTCGTGTGCAACTTGACCAGAGTCTCCCTCTCCTTTACCAGTAAGTCCGGGCGTATGGCTGAGTGCCAGCCATTGGACTGTGAGGGGAAATTGTGTGTGCTACTTATTAAAATTCTCATGCACACCCCTTCAAACTCTTTCCTCTGACCGAGGGAGGTGATGACCTCAGGGGGGGACTCTGGAAACCACATGGGGAAGACATCAGCACCTCCCCGAGCCTCTGTGTCTGAGAGACTGTGATAAGCAGTGTGCCGCATGCTTTCTCCCCAACATGGAACCACCTTGGACTATTACTGTAGTCAGCTGGAAAGTTCTCTTGTGGGAGTCACTGCACCATCGCAAGGTGTTGCGTGTCAAAGATTATGTGCCTCAGGTGTCCCAGGATAGGAAGGAATTTTAAAAAGGAGCTAAGGAGGGTCTTTTTGAGGAATGGCAGAAACGGGAAGAGAGTTCCGGGTGAGGCGAAGAGCAAATGCAGAGTCTGTTGGGGGAAGCCGCTGTGCGTGTTCTGGAATTGCCCGAAGTCCAGTGTGACTAGAGCACAGTGTGTGTGTGCAGGGGTGGGGGTGGAGGGAGTGATGAGGGGAGCTCAGGGAGGTTGGCAGGGCCTTCCCATCCTTGCCTCAAGGATTCAGCTGGGTCCTCCCAAAGGGTCATTTGTTCCATGTCACCTTCTGCCAGGCTTGCACTGGGAGAAGAGGTGGAGCCCAGGCTCTCTGGCTGTGACGAGCCCCCTCTGCAGGTGGACGGGGCCTGGGACATGAGCACCCCTGGCAAGGGCAGCTCTGGGCACTTGTTGCCTCAGCCTCTGGCTTCCGCTCTTGCTCGAACCATCTGGAACGTAGAGCAATGGGCTCCTGATGCCCTGAGTTCAAGTTCAAGTGACAGGTTTTACGTAGGTGTTTGTCCACGTGGCGTCTCCTAGCTCTGAGGCGCCTGTCCTCCACAGGCTTTGCTGGCCATCTGCCCCAGCTGAGTGGGCACTGCTGTCGCCTTTCCCCAGAGGCCCGCCCCACACAAAAGCCCACGTCGTCTGTCCCTTGCCCCCCGACCTGCTGAGTCAGTGGCTCTCCCCCACGCAGCACCGGAGGCCAGAACGTGTTAGAGAAAACTCCACTAAGAACTTAACGAGTGCCATGGCAAGTCTCATCGTCCATCTCCGAGCATGTCCGCTCACTGTTGCTGTGGTGACTCCTCTGGGTGCAACACAGGGTTTCGGTTGCTTTAATGATGTGTCTTACACGAAGGCAGCCCCAGCTGATGGCTATAACCCCCTGTGCTTTAATGGAAATGTAACCTGCAATGCAGCTGCCAACTGGTAGGTCTTTAGCTTGACCTCCTGTGTTCCTCAGAAAAAAGGACAATTCTACCCTGTGGGAATACGGAGTTTAAGTCCGACTAAATTCAGCTGATGTTAAATCCTCCTCCTTTGGGTGGTTTTCCCAGTACGGAGACTGCCACATAGTCGGGGCCCAGAACTGGCCGAGTTCTTCCTCCTCCTTGAATGACTGGATTCTGGAGGATCACAGGGTTCGATAGAACCAACAGGTTTTGAGAGAGGAAGCGCTCCATTCTCTCGTGTTGGAAGACATTGCTCACCGCATGGGTTCTCTCCGTGCAGGCGTCAACTCTTGAGATCAGCTGGTGTCACCTTTGCTCTTGCCGGGGTGAGAATCGCAGCTTTCTTTCTGTAGAGGTTGGAAAGGAAACTTGGCCTGTTTCCGAGGTTGCCCCTTGCAGGTGAAGGTGGCTCTGTGTAGGTCCTCGAGCTTGAGACTAAGAGCAAACAGCCTATGGTTGGAACCCAAAGTGTTGATGACAGATGGCGGTGTGCTGACAGACAGGCATTGGCTGTGGGCACGGTGCTCTGGGTGCCAAATGTGCTAAGCGATAGTCATTTCCTCAGTGGCTGCTAGGGGCCTGTCCCCGTGCTCCATGGTGCCAATACAGAAATGAATAAGAAATAGCTCTTGCCCCATGAAGTTTGTGGGCCCGTGCGTCTGGGCAAGTAGAAACAGACCTGCTATAAAACAGGAAGACTGATGGTGCCCAGTTGGAAGTCAGGGAATAAAAATATTCGTTGCCATTTATTAAGCACTTACTAGAGGCTGGGCTTTGTCTTATGTAAGGTAAGGCAATTCATCCCAACAACTGTACGAGGCAGGTACGGAAAGAGGTCTAGGCTGTAAAAGAAGTTTGCACAGGGCTGCCCAGTGAATAAATAGAGCCAGAGGGTAGTGACCAAAGTCCGTGCTCTGAAGAGCTGTATGATCAAGTCTGGACAGAAGAGGCCTGTTCTTTGCTCAGCACCTACTGTGGGGGGGGGCTCACTAAATGGAATATTCATGACATTTCGGAGGGCGGATGGAGCTCTGTGAGGAGGAACACCACAAGCATGCATAGGCAAGGCTCGCTTGTCTGGATGCCGCCTTCCAGCTCGTAGTCAGAGCCCAAATGGATGTGGGTTGCTGCACTGTTGGTTCCCTTAGCCTTGTTGGTGGCTGGGTGGGGTCTTGTCACCTCCAGCTATGGCCCCCCGTCAGTTTACCCCAGTGTGCTCACAATAGGGGGTGCAGACTGCCTTGGTCTCTGTATTCTTGCCCCCTAAACCAACTGATGCTGCACAGACAATAGTTCCTTCGGCCTGAGGTGATTGGGGATTACAGTTTGCATTTCCATCTTCTGACCACCTTTGATGCCAGCTACCTGCCTCCCTGCTCCACAGTCTTTGGATTGATTCAGGCAGGTTGGTAGGTCGATGTTGCATCCATCTGCTAGAACAGGAACGGGATGTAGCATCCATCTGCTAGAACAGGAACGGGAACCCTTTAGTCCCTCACGGTCCATTTGCTGTCCTACTGACTTACTCTGCACACATTTTATCCGTTGGAGTTTCGGTTGAAGACACCCTTCTTCACTTCCTCTCCTAAAAACGGTCACATCTTTTGTTCCAAGAAGCATGGCTGCTCCAGTGTTAGTCACCTGTCATGGGTGGTCCCTGACCTCGACTTGAAGGTGGGCTGCCATCTTTGGTGACGTCAGCGACTGGTCCTTCATCAATGTGCAATGTCTCTGTGCTCCTTTAGAAGTTACTATTTGGGGCCAATTATATTTAAAAAAAAAAGAAAAAACACTTTCTTTCACTTGGTTCATCAAAAACAGGAAGCCAAAGGTATGAATACTCTTCCTGTGAATCAACAGAGAACCCTTCCTCATGTGCCCTCATGAACCCACAGCCTGCGGCTGCTAGATTGGCTCCTGGAAGGTTGCAGGCAGGACCCTGGGGTATGAAGCAGGCAGGAATGGCAAACAGGGCAGCTGTGCCCATGGGCCTGACAAGCTGAGCCTGGAAGGCACTACGGAGAGAGTCATGCACCGTGAGCAGAGTGGCGGGGTGCAGAAGCAGGGCAGGGCCAGGCAGCTCCGTTCCAGGGCTGTTAGAAATAAGGTGACAGGCGAGTGCTGACTGGCGGCTGATGTACTTCAGTAGCAGTCAAACCAGAATGACAGTCCTGGGCCTTCTGGGAGCTCATGAGGATGGGGCTGGAGGTGTGGTGGGTGTTAGAAGACAGGACTCATGTCAACACCTCATGCTGGACCAAGCACACACAGACACACACACACACACACACACACACACACACACACACACACACACTATTGTCACTCAGACTCCTCTGGCCTTGCTGATTCAGTCCAGGACTGAGTCACAGGTCCCTAATTTGTGATTAGCGATACAGATTTCCGTATTAACCCGTGAGTCACAAGTAGCAAGGACTAGAGACTGATATGGCTTCGAGTCATCCCATGATGTCACTGGGATTGAAAGAGTCCTTTCTTGGCAGTTAAGGTGGCTGCTTGCCAGAGAGGAGCCACTTGGCACCTTCCTGCCCAGACAGGCTGGTTGGCGTGCCTTCGGTAGTGTCCACCTGCCTGCTTCTTCTGAGGGAAGAGGTAGGCTGAGTGAGATCACGCGCAGAGAATGTTTGAAGATCTGGAAACAAAGGGCCCTCTATATGCAGGAGCTATTCTGCCACTACCCCCCCATTCAAAATAAATAGCCTCTTCTGCAACTGTGGATGAGTGCTGAGAAAGCAGGAGGGCATCTGTGCCCAGACTTGTCTAATTGCTCTCCCCTCCACCGGCCTCCACCGGGAACCTGTGCTCAGACCGGGCTCTGAGCTTCTCCATGAGCTGCTCTTTTGTCCCTGTTTACCTGCTGGACTTGATTTCTGTAGAACTAGGACTTAGGTAGGAGGTCCCCTCAGTATCACCAGCTCCGGGGGGACAAGGGCGGGCAGGAGGGTCAGTCTTTCTCGGCTGCTGCCATTTGGGTCCATGGGCCCTGTCCATCTCTTCATTCTTTCATCTCGACTGTCCTGATTGCCTCTTACGTGCTACGTGCTGTGCAATGAGCTGAGGATACAGAGATGGAAGTGTGCAATCTGTGGCCAGGATTTGCTTTAAGGCCAGTTGGGGAAAATGACAATAATCTAATCAGTCTGTGCAACAGAACAGGTGAGCAAATAGTGTGATTACAAGTGGGATGTCATACCCTAGGAGACATGTAGGTAGGTAGCTTGTTACATTTGTTGCCGGATCTCATGATTACACTGACTCTAAATCTCCCTTTCTGTAACCTTGAGCCATATATCTGGGTTCCTCCCCACAGAGCCACATGGAACAGATTATACCCCTCCTCCATAATGCTGGACCCCTGGATACGTAAGCTTCTCTTCCAAGGCTAATAATGGTCTCATGCCATTAGGTCTAGACCTGCCCCTTATTTTAATTTTTAATTGCTCTCTTCTGGATATATTCTAGTTTGTTTGTTTGTTTGCTTCGATTCTATTTATTTATTTGACAGAGAGAGAGTGAGAGAGCACAAGCAGGGAGAATAGCAGAGGGAGCTCGACATGGGGATTGATCCCAGGACCCTGGGATCATGACCTGAGCTGAAGGCAGACGTTTAGTGGACTGAGCCACCCAGGCGCTCCTATATTCTAGTTTCTTAATGTCTTTATTGAAGTCGGAGAGTAAAAACCCAATACAATATTCTGGGTTTGGCTGAACAGAAAGACAAACAAATGAGGAATGATGGACACAATAAAATGAAAAAGAGCCTACCAGCGCGCGCGCGCGCGTGTGTGTGTGTGTGTTTAATGCATGCATAGGGAAAAAGAATATTTTTATTTTTAATTCTACAGAATGCAAACTCAGTTCAAAGACTTCAGTGTACCATAATTGATTTGACCGTCTTAGATGACAACTTAAGAGTTCCATTCTCTGGAATGTGTGTTTATGCCAAAGTCCAATTAAGAGAGTATGATGAAGATATCTGACCCTCTCCTTCAGGTGGGTCCTATAGCCACCAGCCCCTCAAGTTCATCTTGACCTTTCACCTTTCTGATGCTGGCCTCAGTACCCTGGGTGACCCTCCGTTTCTAAGTAAAGTTCTAATCTAGACACACACATGGCTTTGTCTCTGTGTCAAAGCGAGCCATAACCAAACCCTGCTCTGATGGGGACAGCCATGGAGAAGGCCGGCACAGACAGCTCCAGGGTGACCATTTGGCCTACGATCTCTATGAATAATGCACAGCCCGAACAGTGCAAGCCTGTGGGACCCTGCGTTGCACCTCACGTGGACGGCCTGTGGTGTCTGCCCCTAAAGCACAACCCAAGAATCCTGGTTCCCGTCTGTCCTGGGAAAGCCTGTCAGTGCATCAGAATTGACCTGTCACGGGTCTAGAAGATGTGTTCCTGGCATCTATTCTAGCTGCGTATGTCCCAGAATCCCTTGAAGTTAAGGTTACAGATGCAAAGCAGTTTCCCAATGAGATGCACCCATGCAAGATATGAAAGGGGGAAATTTGACAAAAGGTCAGATTCCTACAGCTTTGGCTACTGTTTCTGGCCACCAGGGTCTTGAAGATGCTGTGTTTTTCTGTAGCAAAATTCTATCCTAAAGTCACTCGCCAACTGTGAGTAGAAAGGCAATTGTAGCAGCACGCGGATAGTTTCCAGATCCCACAGCTCTGTTGGGGCACTCAGCTACTCCTGTGGCAGCCTGCCAACTCTCCTTCTTCTGTTTGGGGTGGAGAGGGCAGCCCCCCTTAGGGGCCAGGTTGGCCGTGTAGACTGGGGAGTCGTTCCTCGAGGTCCAACCTGTAGCCTGTCCCTCCAGCCCTTCCACTGATGTCGTAAGCACAGAATTCCCTGTATCAGACTTCTTTCTCTTTAAAATAGCTAGAGTACTTTCTGTTCCTAAAACTGAGCCTTGATGGGTACATTTATCAAAGGCAATGTCTGAAAGACAATTTCAACTCTTTTAGCTTAATGAAAAAGTGTCTCTTGAGGTTGCTCTCTTTAGAGCCTTAAACTAGAACTTGAGTTTTCTTCTTGTGTCCGTTGTGCCCGAGCCCTTGAACAGTCACTCAGCTCTCAAGTCCTTTTCCTTATCTATCAAATGAGGCAAATAATACCTGCTTTGCCTGTGGGAGCCTAAGTGGGGAGAATGAATGTGAAAACGGGGTTCCAGCAATGAAGTGACTGCTGTCTTTTCTCCTCAGTCATTATGAGATATCCCCCTGAGAAGCCCGATCTCTTCTTCTCACAATCAAATTTTCAATTAGAAAATGTCTCTTCATCAAAAAGTGAGAAATAGTATCAAATGTCTTGGGACACATTATGTTCGGATTCCCTGTGGCTATTTTCAAACCAGATGCCCTGAGATCCTGGAGAGAGAGTTGACATGTGTGCAATAATTTCTAAATGAGTAAGTGGAAAATTGGTGAAATCAAGGACCTCTCAACATTAGAGAGCTATCAAGGTGGACAACAGTATTATCCAGCATGGGAACTCAGTGGTTTACGGAAAAAAAATCCTATGGAAGAAGAAGACGGCTTATAAAGTCAAAGAATACTTTGTCGACAGCCTACCATGGGTCCCCTTTTTGCTCTCTGTGGAAGATCTGCTGAGTGCAAGGCTTTCTACTAGGTACGGGCCTTATGCTAGATGTTAAAATAAGCACATTAAGGAAGATTTTACTGTATGTAAATTATATATCAGTTCACCCTACCGAATATAAAGAGAGATGCAGAAATAAATAGCACTTACTTTCTATGCCCAGCAAAACCTGTTTGCGGGGCATAACGGAGCCCTGCAGAGCATGCTGTAATTCACTCCCCTGCCCATGATCGCTCCTTGCCACACCCATGCCTGTCCTCTTCTACTGCTCCTCCTCCTGCGCATCCCTGCCCCTCTCTGCCTACCTGAGCCTCAGCATCTTTAGGAAACTGCTCAGAGGCCGCCTACTCTGAGAAGGCTTTCTTGATTTCCAAAGTCTAAATGAATCCCTTTCTACTGTCCTCTTCATCCACCTATGTTACCTCTAGTATGCATCGTTTTTCTGTCTCTTATGAATTTTGGTGTTATTTGGTTATTTTTTAGTTATTTCAGTATACAAGCATAAAATAGTTGACTATTTAGTTCATGGAAGCTGGTGCAGCATAGTGTTGGTAGGGAATAGAGTTTGCTGAAATCAATCCTGAATAGATCTGATGTACATTTCACTGTACTGAGTAGTTGAAAGAAGATACCCATGGAATGGATACTGTTAGGGCCTCTGTGAGAACATTCCTCCTTGTCTCCCTCTTTCCAATTATATTCTGCCCTTGTCCTAACTTCTACCTGCCTCCCCTTGCCACATGAACAAGTGTCTACCCTTATTATCTGAAGCAGACCATAAGCTTTAGCAGGCAAAGGGTTTTAGGACCACAGGGAATCATGTCACATTCGGCTTTAAGTTTAATTTTTTGCAGTTCCAGGTACATGAAATGTCAGGGAGGAAAACGTGTAAAATTTATTTAAAACCCAATTAGATGGAATAAGTAATGTGCCTGGATGTATTCGGTAAGGAGTTGCCCTGCGTACATTATTGTATTATTCTTTTAGGGGATGTATGTATCCCCTCAAATTCAAGAAAAGGGTGAGAAGAACAACAAAAAGACAAGAAAAAGAGATATTTAAGAAAGTGTAGAAGGGGGATGTCTGAGTGGCTCAGTCGGTTGAGCGTCTGCCTTGGCTCGGGTCATGACCTCAGGGTCCTGGGATCGACCCCGCATGGGGGGGGGGTGTCTCTGCTCAGCAGGGAGTCTACTTCTCCCTCTCATCCTCCCCCTGCTCGTGTTTGGGCTTTCTCTCTCCCTCACTCTGGAATAAATAGATAAAATATTAAGAAAAAAAAGTGTAGAAGGTTTGCAAACACTTACCTGAAGAAGTGAATCTGAAGTCATTTGAAAAAAATTAGTGCCATAAGTGACAATGCCACACACACATTTATACAGAGTTGCAAAGCATCTACTATTTTGTACTTTGTATCTCGTTAGACCTTCACAGTAACTCTTCTGTGGCTGATAGGGCTCATGTTTGCACATGAAGAAATGGAATTAATCCAACGATGTGCCTCTTTGACCTTTTTGTACATACCAAATTTCATTGTGAGTTAGAGAAATACTCCTATCTAAAAAATTTTAGCTGCCATTTTGTTTTAAGATATCAGACTACACCACTAATGAGCTTAATTCCCTTTAGTAGCTTACTAGTTAGGGTCAGAGTCAGCTAATGATCTCCTGGAACAGACAGAAAAACAAGATGTTTTTCTTTGACATGAGGGCTTTGCTCATATGGGTTATAATGTTGTCATGGTCTTATTTATGAAGATCAAAGTCTGTACAAAGTGAAAGATGCTAAACATTTGATTCCAGGCATCTGTCTTTGTTTCTTTCCTGTAGTATAAATCCACATGAAATAAACACAGAGCTGAGAGAACATGAGGTGCAGATTGGACATACTCTGGGTTGGTCATAGGTGTATGGGAGGATGAAGCCCTGTCTATCTTCAGCTCTCCGTCTAGTTGACTTGATGCCAAGAAGAAATCAGCCAGAACATGCGATCTGAGGAAAGAAATGAGAAGACAAGTCTCTTGGTTTAAACAGAGACATGAAAAATAGTAAAATATTTAAAATGTAGCAGTTTTTCACGTTAGACATTCATTTACTTAGCTAAGATACATGACTGCTGTACACTGGGGACACAGGGATAGAGACGGCATGGTTTTCATCCTTGTGCAGCTCACAAGCTAATGGGAAGATGAACATGCAAGCAAAATAATTCAATAAGAATGTCTGTAAGAGTGTGATGGGGGAGCAACAACATATTTGAGGAGATGGGGAAGGTTTCCTGGAGGAGGTGATACTGGAGAGTAAAGAAGCTAGTATCAGTCAGTCGAGAGAGGGAAAATTATTGCAGGGAGAGAACAGCAAAAGCATAGGGGTGTGATAGGTAGGGATGATTTGCCGAAATGGCCAGTGATTCATAAAATGTGCAAAAATCCAAATAAAGTTGGAGGAGATTACACATGAAAATAAAGAAAATTTCTAAAAGATATTTTCATCCTCAAAAGGTTACCATTCTGGAGAGCACAGCTCTAGAGTGATGTCTCTCAAACTTTCCCGTGCCTAGAATTTGAATAGGGGTCTCACTAAAATATGGATTACAACTAAGGAGACTTGAGGTGGGGCCTGAGGTTCTGTATTTCTTTTCTCTTTTAAAGGTTTTATTTATTTACTTGTTAGAGAAGGAGAAAGTGATTGAGCACAAGCAGGGCGCAGAGGGGGAAGCAGGCTCCCCCCTGAGCAGGGAGCCCCACGCGAGACTTGATCCCAGGACCCTGGGATCATGACCTGAACTGAAGGCAGATGCAACTGACTGAGCCACCCAGGCGTCCCAGGGTTCTCTCTTTCTAACGTGCTTCCAGCTGAATGCTGATGCTGCTGGTCCATAGACCACTCTGGGGACGGGAACAAGTGGGAGAAGGCAATAAGGATGATAAGCCTAGCACTCAATTTGAGGCTTGGGGTGTGTGTGTGTGCCTGCATGCCCGTGTCTGCTGTGGACTGGATTGGATGCTGTCCATCAATGGGCAGTAACCAGTGCTCTTAAACAGTGATGACAAGATCTGATCTGTGTCTACTGATACAGTAAGGAATGGCTGGGAGCGGCTAGGACAGGACACAAGGAAGGGAGGCTAGGCAATGATCTAGGGGTTGTTTTGGGGAGCCTGAACGTTCCCAGGAACAGTAGCAATAGAGAGGATGAGATGGATTCAAGAGAGACTCAAGACTTACTGGGCATGGACTGAGTTGAGGGTGTGAGGCAGAGGCAGAAGGAGGAAAGAATGACTCTTAAGAATCGGTTGTGGAAGAGTGGGGTTCGGTGCTGTCACGATGGGGAATATAATGCAGAAAGAGGAGATGGTCAGGTTTGGAATGAAAAGGAGTGCATCAGGGGCGCCTGGGGGGCTCAGTGGGTTGAGGCCTCTGCCTTCGGCTCAGGTCATGATCTCGGGGTCCTGGGATCAATCCCTGCATCAGGCTCTCTACTCAGTGGGGAGCCTACTTCCCCCTCTCTCTCTGCCTGCCTCTCTGCCTGCTTGTGATCTCTCTCTCTCTGTCAAATAAATAAATAAAATCTTAAAAAAGAAAGAAAGAAAAG
>JAQQSY010001563.1:0-14279 GCA_028646535.1 Procyon lotor
GGAGTTTGGGGGGGTGGGGGAGAGAAATGAAACAGGAAGGGATGGGGAGGGAGACAAACCATAAGAGACTCCTAGACTCAAGAAATGAACTAAGGGTGGCCGGGGTAGGGGGGGGTAGGGATAGGGTGGCTGGGTTGTGAACATTGGGGAGGGTATGTGCTATGGTAAGTGCTGTGAAATGTGTAAGCCCGACGATTCACAGACATGTACCCTGGGGCAAATAATACATTATATGTTAATAAAAATTAAAAAAAAAAGATATAAAAAACAAAACAAAACAGTATTTATTCAAAATTTATAAAGGAAAAAAAAAATGAATAGAGGGGCAGTCAGTGGTAAATTAAATAGTGTCCAGCATCATGCATTTCAGTATAGAATTAAGGATAATGAACTGAGTACAGTGCTTATAAGAGAATGCTAATGTTATAAAATGTTATAAACCTTGACACATAAGTATCATGTACATGAATATCATAAAATGAATAGATAGAAAGGTGAAAAGAGGTTGAAGGCTTTCTCCGTTTTCACTTATAAATGCTTTACAATTTTCATTACCCTTGTCTTTAACCTGTGAATTATTTATGGCTGTCTTTTGTTGTTGATTTTTAATTTTATTGACACATGAATAATATATTATAACATGAACATAACATTTACTTTATATTATAACATTATTATAGTGTAATATTATTATCAAATTTTTGCAATCTGAACAATAGTGTGAGAATCAGGTAGAGAGGTACGAAAAGGTTACACACTTTCATTGTTTTGCAGGTACAGATATCTATAATATTAATTTTTTCGGCCTTATTGAAACATAAGTGACAAAATTGTAACCTGTTTAGGGTATACATACTTTTAGTATACACACACATTGAATCAAAGTATTCCCCCATTGAGTTAATTAACAAATCCGTCATCTCCTATGTTTCCTTTTTTTTTTTTTTTTGATTCCACATATAAGTGATACAATGTAACATATGTCTTTCTCTTTATTTCATTTAGCATAATGCCCTCCAGGTTCATCCGTGCGCCACAGAAGACAGGATTTCCTTCTTTTTTGAGGCTGAATGCCATTCCATTATGTATATCACATTTCTTTATTCATTAATCTGTCTGTGGATCCTTAGGTTGTTTCCATACCTGGCTATTGTGAATAATGCTGCAACACATGTGGGGTTACAAGTATCTCTACAAGATGATGACTTTTGTTTCCTATGGGTATAGATCTCCAAGGGGGAATCACTGGGTCATATGGTATGTTCTCCCCAGTGGCTGCACCAGTTCACATTCCCATCACTGGTGGACGAGGGCTCTCTTTCTTCTGCAGCCTCACCATCTTCTATTACCTCTTGCCTTTTTGATAACAGACATCCTAATAAATGTGAGGTGATGATATCTCATTGTGGCTTTGATTTGCATTTCCCTGATGATGAAGATACTGAATATCTTTTCATGTACCTATTGGCCATTTGGATGTTTTCTTTGAAAAATGTCAGTTCAGGTCCTTTACCCAACTTTTTACTTGGGTTATTTGTTTTCTTGTTATCGAATCGTGTGAGATCTTGATGTAGTTTAGATATCAACCCATAATCAGATAAATGGTTTGCAAATATGTTCTCCCATTACATAGATTAGTTCTTAATTTGGTCGATGGTGTTTTTTGCCATGAAGAAGCTTTTTAATTTGATGCAGTGTCACTTGTTTATCTTTACATCTGTTGCCTTTGCTTTTTGCTGTCATAGTCTCCCTCACCGCCAAAATTGTTGTCCAGACTGATGTCAAGGAGCTTACCTGCTGCTTTCCTCTAGGAGTTTTATGGTTTCAGGTCTTACAATGAAGTCTTTAATTCACTTTGCGTTGATTTTTGTGTATGGTGTTAAGAAAGCGGTCCAGTTTCATTCTCGTGCATGTAGCTGTCCAGTTGTCCCAACACCATTTATTGTAGAGACTATCCTTTCCCCATTGTATATTCTTGGCTCCTTTATTGTAAATTAATTGATCATAAATGCATGCACTTAGTTCCGGGTTCTCTATTCTGCTCCATTAATCTATATTTTATGTTCACTTTATGCTATTACAATACTGTTGTGATTACTATAGCTTTGTATTATAGTTTGAAATCTTCTTTCTTGTGATTGCTTTAGCTATTTAGCGTCTTTTGTGGTTCCATACAAATATTAGATTTGTTTTTTTATATTTCTGTGAAAATGCCATTGGAATTTTGATAGGGATGGCACTGAATTTGCAGGTTGCTTTGGATAATATAGACATATTAATGATACTCATTGTTCCAGTTTATGAACATGAGACATCTTTCCCTCTATTTGTATCATCCTAAATTTTTTCCATCAGGGTCTTATAGTTTTCAAGGTATAGGTCTTTCACATCCTTGATTAAATTTATTTCTAAGTACTTTATTCTTTTGGATGCAGTTATAAATAAGATTGTTTACTTAATTTCTCTTTCTGGTAGTTCATTGTTCGTGTATAGAAACACAACTGATTTTTTAATGTAGATTTTGTGTCCTGTGACTTTACTGAATTCATTTATTATTTCTAATAGGTTTTTGGTAGAGTCTTTAGGGTTTTCTGTATATAATATCATGTCATTTGCAAATAGTGACAGTTTTACTCATTCCTTACCAATATGGATGCCTTTAATTTCTTTTTCTTGCCTATTTGCTCTGGCTAGGGCTTCCGATATGGGCTGAGTAGACAAATAATTAAGGCCTTGTGTAACAACTCCACAGCTAACCTCATCCCCAACAATGAAAAGCAGAAAGCTTTTTGGCAAGATTGGGCATCCTTGTCTTGCTCCTGAGTTTTGAAGAAAAGCTTCCAGCTTTCTGCTAACTTTCATTTTCATTCCTCTATTGATAGACATTTACGACGTTTGTAACTTGGGCTACTCTAAGCAACCCCACCTTAGATACCCTAAACCCTTGGACTCCTACATGTTGGCATCTGTATTTCTACTGTGTTGATCTCTTGACTGAAACTGTTGGATTGAAAGGACATTTTGAATTTTTAATTTTAACATACGCTGTCAATTTTTTTTTTAAAGCACCGTAATGCTTCACATTTCATCTATCGTTGGATAGGCATGCTCTTTTGTCTATAATCCTGACAGGGAGGTCTTTCTAATTTTTGATAGTCTTTTGTGTATAGTGTAAGGTAATCACTTTTTTTTTAATCAATTTGTATATTTTTATTGATCAGACTACTGCAAAGTATGAAAATATTTTAGTGTATTTTTTTTCAATAAGATTAGTTTTCTGTGGATTCTTCAGTTAGGGTTTTGTCCATTTGTTTTGTCTATTGAATTATTTTTCTGCTTTTAAGAATTGATAAATATTAACTCTTTTCATGTCATCAGATTAGAAACGGTTTTACAGATGAATCACTGTCCACTGACTGACTTTATTATGTATTTTTCCATGTGTAGTTTTTGTTTATATGAAATAAACTTTATTTATTTGTAATACCTTTTAGTCTTTTAGAACCCATCATGATGGTCACCGAGTCCCTAATGTCTTGGTATGTACATTCTTCTAGATTTCTTAGAAAATTTTTAGTTTTTTCTTTGTTTGTTCATTTGTTTTTCATTCTAGGCTTTGGTCCATCTGGAATATATTTTTGTATGTGGTGTAAGATGGGGTTCCATTTTTATTTCCTTCCAGATGGTTGGCCAGTTGTGTCTGTTTTGTTTGTTTAAAAAAAAAAAATCATCTTTTTGCCATTGAATTAATTATTGCTTTTCTCTGTATTAAAGCTCTACGAACTAAAATCCTCATTCTATGCCTATTTCCCTAATCTATTTGCCTTTTCCTCCATCCAGATCATACTTACTTCATTTAGTGACAGTATGGTCAGTGTGATATGAAAAGCTATTTTCCCTGTGTGGGGGGGTTGGCGGTGGTACATGCATTTTTGGTTATTCTGATCCATTCCTTTCTAGTCTTTTCACTGGTAAATGGCCCTATTCAGTTTTCTATTCTGTCATTTTTGGCAAACTGTATTATTCAAGTAGCATTCTCTTTTTAGCCTCTCTTTCCTTTCTATACATGGTTTTGTTTCTTTTCTTATACTTAATCTTATCTACTTTGGCTATCCCTTTTTAGTTAATCAGATTTCCAGGGGCTTATCAATGTTACTGCTTTTTCTTGTAGGAATATTGACTTATTGATCTACACTTTAAATGTTTTTGCTTGTTTTCTATTTCATTAACTTAAATTTCTCTCTATTAATTCTGACTTCTTGCATTTTTGTTTCCTAATTTCTTAAAATGGATATTTAATTCCTTCCTTTCTTTAATCTCAACAGCATTTAAGTTTCTTCATTTCCCTCTGAGAAAAGAAGGAAATATTAGCTAGGTATTGTTTTGCTATGTGACATAGATATTCTTTTCAAGTGTTCTTTTCCTTGCTTTCTAGATAGTTTTTTATTTTACCTTGAATTTTTCTTAGATTCAAGGTTTCTTAGTTATTCTTCATATTTACCTTAGAAACTGGTAGCTTGATTTCATTTTTTCCATTTTATTGTATTTTATTTTTTATTGTGCATTGCTTTTTTTTTCTTTTCTCTTCCTCTCCTTGTTTCTTGCTCAGTTGATCAAATTACTATTCCTTCCATGCTTCCTTTGGTAATTTGGGAATTTTACTGAAATTTTCCAATCAAAAGAATTACTATTCTTATAATCAGATACTTACGAATATAATATTTATTAAAACTAAAATAGTTATGATTTTCCCACCAACCTGCACTTACATCCCCACAGAGGCCAAAGCCAGGATTTTTTTCTGTTTAAATGTCCTTAAAAACTTCTAGGAAATATTTTCCCCCAGCAAATGGAGTCTAAGATTCGTAGACAACACTTTCTCCCCTTCACTCCTCTCCATGTTGCTATTTCATTTTTTTGTTGCCCACAGTCTTCCAGTATCAAAGATGAAAAGCCTGCTAATGGCCTGATTTTTTTTTTCCCTCTTTGGGGGATATTTTATTAATTATGCTTGGATAATTGCCACCTTTAAAAAAAAAAACCAAAACAAAACCGTTCTTGGAGTCAGAAATTTTTTTTTTAAATTTTATTTATTTATTTTTTTCAGTGTTACAAGATTCATTGTTTTGCACTACACCCAGTGCTCCATGCAGTACGTGCCCACCTCAGTAGAGTCAGAAATTTTATTGGAATTTTCCCTGATGTGTCTTTTTCTGATCCATACAGCCTGGTGCAAAATCTGGACTTTTTATTTCAAGGACATTTTATTTTCCTTATTTGTTTGAGTAATGCTTTTTTCCACAATTGCTTTCTTTTCCCCCTTCCGGAACTACTATTTTTATTTATTTCCTATCCACTGTAATTTTCATCGCGCCATATTTTTGCTCTGCTTTGTGATAGGTTGGCCCTTGTTCTCGCAGGCCTCTCGTGCGTAATAACCAACCTCAAGTTTGACTCATCTAATAAGTGACTGTGGGCGGTTGCATTGCTGCTGACCAGTGCTCATTCTTCGTTCTTTGTAAGAGGATGATACAGTTCTGTCCCACAGTATTCGGCGTTGGCTATGTGGCATGTTTGCCTGATGACTATGACTTCCTGGGACAGTGCTGTGTTTGAGCCTAGCCCACGAGAGCAAAGGACCCCACCAGCGCTCTGGCCCATCCCTTCTGCCACGACAAGGGGCATTTTTTAAGGCAGCACTGTGCCTTCTGCTCTGGGCTGCAGAATGAAAATACAGAGGGAATGCAGCTGCAGCTCCCCTGCAGAGCGGTCCATGTAATAGAAGCCAGAAATAAATCTTTGTGACATGGAAGCCATAGAGTTTTTGGGGGGAGGTGGGGGTTTTGCAAGCACACCCTGGATCAATGAAGTCTTGCCTTCCAAATGTACGTGGCTGCAGGTAATCACATGAGTAAATGCTATACTACTTCATGACTTGACCCCTTTAACCAGTGGAAATAGATTCAGGGATGCCTTTAAATCTAAACGGAGAATCCATTCTAGAAAACTCAAGACGAATTTGGAGACAGAATCAGTTTCAGATTCGGCTCTTCTGGAGCCATGTCTGGTATCAAATTCCGTATCACGATTTGCCCAGGGAAGTAGAAACGCCAGGGGTGATAGATAACCAAGGATTTATTCGTGGGGATTTGACTTTATGAAACTATGAGGGCTGAGTGTCATGGCTCCCAAGTCTAGACGCGGGGCCCACCATGGGTAGGGCAGGCAGCTCTGGAGGGAAAGGTGGATGTGAAGTGGACAGGGGGGAGTGAACAAGGATCGATGGTGAACTAAGAGGACAAGCTGGAATCCCCAAGGATGGATCGGAGCTCATCCTGGTCTCTAGAAGTCTGCTTTGACAGCAGAAGAAGGGTCAGCAGAAGAAGCAAGGACCTTTCACAATGGTAAATCTGGAAGTGGTAGAGGAATCTGAGAAACTGGAGGAACATACCCAACGGGATCTGGAAGTGCCGAGGCTTTGGCTGTTGTCCCCTTCCACTAGGTGAGCCGAGGGGTAAGTGACACAGTGCCCGAGAGGACGTGGCTGTGTTTCAGTGCTCTCCTCCAAATCTCATACAAAACATCTCTTGTCTTGTGGCCCTCATGAATCTGGGACAATGCAGAGAAGGGAATTCTGGAAACATAATTCCAGCTCAGTTCAAGGTGGACAACAATAGGGCCTATGAAAACTTCTCAGTTAATATTTAATAAATGAAGGAATGCACGAAGGAGCAATTGCCCATTGAAGATGTAACAGGAGGGCACCTGGGTATGTGAATGATCGATTATCTTCTTTTCCTGTGGGAAGCTTAAACTTTCTTTGGCTGGGAGAGACGAGTCTCTCACCTGATTCCTTCCATAAAGCATCATCTCAGCCCATTACACCTGCATCTGTCTCAACCCATTTGTCTGTGTCAAGGAAGCTGTGTTGTCATAGATTAACCAAGCATCGCTTTCTCGATGTTTTGATTATTCTAAATGTCTATCGCAACATGCAAGAGTAATCAAGTAGCATTTATAGGAAGGGTTCAGGAAGAGATACAAGATAATAAAAACTGCATCTTGTTTAATGGGGCGTGTGATGTTCACTTCTTTAGATAATGAAAAAGAAAAGACAAGGATAGATAAGGAAAATAAAGATGAGCTGCTTTCCCTCACCCAAACCTCAATCCTAATACATTTATAATAAGCCACCGTCTATCAGAGTAGAGGTAAATATAGAAAAATTAAGAGATGAACTGGTAGTGTTTCATTCATCTGAAATGATTTTTCAGGATGACCCAATTTGGATATAGAAGGTTAATTCATTAAGAGTAATTACAAAAGTGACTCATATTGGATTGTTTGGTGCCAAAATATAGTGTGCGTGATCCCACTGTGTCGGAGACTCTCTTACTGCCGTGGTTCTCAAACTAGCATGGGAAAGGATCCCGAGGGGGGCTCGTTAACACATACGTTATGGGCGCTGCTCCCAGAGTTTCTGGTTCCCTGGGTCTGGGATGGGGCCAGGAATTTGCATTTCTGACAAGTCCCAGCTGATGCTGATATTGCTTGTCCGAGGACAGAATTTTGAGAAACACTCTTAGTCTAAAACCACTGAGAGAGGGTGGATAGCCCGTATCTTACTTGTCAGGATCCCTTTAAAGTATGTCTTGCAGGTACCTGCAATTAACTCCACAATTAAAGTGCTTATTATCACAAATGGCTAAACACTGAGCTATATGTCAAATCATTGCTTGGCACAACCTTAAGTTAAAGCATCCACTGTATGTCTTGTTATCCAGCCAATACAGAGACTTGAGCCAGGGATTTTAAACGCTGTTTAAATAGACACAGTTACTATATCTAATCAACACAGCAGTGAGGCTTGCCAAAAACCTATAAAACTAATGGATTTGCAAGAAAATTACATCACCTTCAAATCAATGCTGGTAACACAGGTGGCATTTGTAAAAAGTAAAGAAATTGACATTAACACAGCCCATCTCTGCTGCCTGCCAATGAGTATTCCAGCTTTGTTAGGGAAAGATGGTCTCCCTTCCAAGAATTATATTTAAATATTCCAACCTAAATCTTCCTAAAATGGGGTAGTAGAAAGGATCAGTGACTGTTGTAAAATCTGTCAATGGATAGGTTGGGAATATTTGGGTCAAAGGACTGTAGGGGCTGTCATTATCCAGCAATGGGTGAACGGTTTTTAAAATATGTGAGGTTTTTCTCCCTATTGAAACAATAAATAAAAGAATGACCCGTCTAACTCAAACATTTCCTTGCTCCATCACCAAAGAGGCCCACAGAAATCACACAGTTTAATGAGAAAGCAACTGAGGACATGCATAACCTTTGCTCTGGGGACCTGCATTGCTTAGCAGATGGAATTAAAATTCTGATAAGTGATATAAGAGGTTTGTAAGGGAGGAAATTGGTGTGTGGTCACATTGTCTGCCTTAATCCTCTTCACTTTGCACTACCCAGGTTGTTGTTAAAACCAATCCGCAAGGAATCATTTTCACCTTGAAAACTGCAGATGTTCATGTGAAGCTTAGAAATAAAGCTCTCTGGAAAACTCTTCCCTGGATAATCCTGGAGAAATAGGAAGTACGTGCTGAAAGTAAACGCATACACACACACACACACACACACACACACACGTATGTGCATGCTTGTGCACCGCCATCACAAAATGGCTCTATGAAATTAGCATATTTCCTAGGAAGAGATATTGTGATATTGTACGCTACGATTTAATCAGCTACAAATCTATTCAAGCATAAAAATAGCTTATATTACACGGACTGAGCTGCATAAATGTCCTACCTACGTGACTAGATATTGACATAGAAATATTTGGATCACTTGGGTTTAGAAATACCTGTACATTCCATTATGAACATTTTGTTACCTCCCTAAAAAAGTAATAATTAGAGGGAGAAACTCGCAGGCATGAGCCAATAACAGAAGGACCAAGTAGTGACATTAATTCTGTTGGGTCAGGCTCCCACACTTAGCATATCTATTTCCCTTACTTACTTTCTTATTCCAAATACAGCCGCACCGAGGGTTAGGGTTTTACCATGGGTTTTGTGGACACATGTATTCAGCCCATAACATGCATAAATGCCCATTAATGATGAATTTACTCAGCATTCACCTGTATGTTTCTCTTAATGTAATCATGCAAAGAAAAAAAAACCCATCAATTTTAAACACATTTTATTTTCAGGATTATCTTTGTTTACTGTGCTTCTCAGGTTGCTATTTGGAAACTAAATGAGGAAGTGTAGCTTTTGAGGAAATCTCGCTTCTTGCTTTAGATTACATTATTTAGTTCTCCTACTGGCCCAGAAAGAGACACCGGCTTCATCCCAGTGTCATACAGGAGGAAACAGGCACAGTCCTTGCAACCCAACTCCCTCGGAACTTGGGGGCGGAAAAAAAAGGGCGTCGTATCTTTTATAGATTTCTCCCTGGGCCTCATCTGAGCTAGAGAAACTCTCTTTTTCCAAATTAGGTACTAAAACTTTTCTGATGTAGAAATAAAAAACAGCACTTGACTTCTCTTTCTGGTCCAAATATCTTCCGATCATGTTATCCATGAAGAAGGTAGATGGTATCACCCCAAAATAATCAAAGGAATCAGCACCATTTTCTCATTCAAACCCAAAGCAAATCCTCTGCCCCACACCCGTTTCCCCCTCTGATTTGAGATTCAGCTTCCTGTCACTCTCTCCTTATGTCTTAGTCTTTGGTTTGCCATGTACTCCAATGACTCACGTTCTTCTCAATAAACAGATTTCCAGACACACACACACACACACAGCGATACGCATTCCCGCATCCAATACTGCCTTCCTTTTCTAACGGAAGTTTGGTCTCCCATGGCCCCTGAGGTGGGGATGACAAGTCCTGAAGTCTTTACCCCAGAGCCGCTGCATAAACCAAGCACTCTGTGCCCTGCAATGTCAGAAGTCGCCATCCTCATGTCTCTGTGATCTCAGTGGTGCCCTCTGGACAGCACACAGTCACTATTCCAGCCTTCTGGCAGAGAGAAGGTGGAAAAAAGTACTCTATGGAGAAATCTCAAGCACCAATATTTGCTAGGTTAATAGATTTTATCGATTTCATTTATTGATGCCATTATATTTAATAGTGAGCTACAGATGTAAATGAACCCAACGCGACTTTCCCAGTTATTGATCCCACGGATAATCCTTCTGCACACGTGGATGTAGGTGCTCTCTATCAGAGCGAGGAAAACAGTAACTTTGAAGTACAGATGGAGAACTTTGAACGTGGGGCATAAGACATATATAGCATAACATCAAGTGTATGACTGAGCTAACATTTTTCTGGTGGTGAGTGTGTCAACACAAAGCAGATCAAAGACTAAAAGACAGAGTGATAATGGTTTTCATCAGCTATGTTCACACAATTCAAGTAAAGGCACAGATGGAAAACATTCCAATTGCAAAATGTTAACAGGCGGTATTGAGAGGAGAAAGAACAATTAAGTCAAGCAATGAGCTATTTATGATTTCAGCTGCCTTGAATCCTGATTTTTCTTTACCACCATGTGGCTGTGGTTATTTCTTGAATGAGTTTTGGGCTAACGTGTCCTAGTAACAGGTTTTCAATTGGATGGAAAAATGACACTGTTTTTATAAAATAAATAATAATAATTAATAATAATAATGTGTTGCTATGACTATAGGGGACTTTTAGTATCCTTTCATTCTTCTTGATGTCCATTTTTTTTTTTTTAACAATGGCTGTAAATCCATCATGTCAGCCAAATGTAATGGTAAATGAGCCAGAGAGATATGACAAAACCAACAGGAAGTTCTAGTTTTCATATAGCACCTTTTAAGCTTCTTGAGGGCAGGGACCAATTCATTTATTTGTACTCCCAGCATTTAGCATACTGCCTCTGAAATAGAGGAAAATATGCATTTTTGAATAAATGAGTGAATATGTCACATATACATGCTTAACCAATATTCAAATAAACAGAACATTATCAAACATGCAAAGCAATAAAATTGTCCTAAACTTAATTTTTGTTCTGTGATTCACAAAGAACTAGGATCTTATCTCTAGTCTTCCATCAATGGTATGAGTCATGGTAGCAATCAGATCTAGATTATTTTAGCTTTTGGTTATTGGTACTCTTGATGGGTACTGTAAAATTTAAGTTATCTTCTGATGTTTTTTAAAGAGCATTAAAAGCCCTTAAATCCTCCCCTTTCCTGTAAAATGGCTAATAATGCCTTTCTTTGTTCTTTAACATGGCCTGGACTTTGGGGGAATGTCTCTAGTAGTAATTAATAAAGACGTAAAGTAAAAAAATAAAGTAAAAAATAAAGATAATAAAAAAGGCAACCTTTTTCCTAGAAGCTGTTGTAAATATACCATTACAACAGCTTTTGGATTCCCACATAAACTCTTCATTCACTACGAGAGTTATCAAACCATATCCACAATGAGACTCTACCAAGTCCAGACTGATGATTTTCGTTTATTTGTTTGGGTTTTTGGGGGTGTCAATTTAAGGTATATGTACAGTAAAGCAAGAACTATAGACTAAAAAGGAGGCCAGCCAACAGAGAGACTCTCACACTGAAGAAGGCCTGTGTGAGCAGCTCTTTTCAAGGTCCATCTAACTGGAATGGTCCAATGGCAAATGGGCATACTTGGTAGGTCCTTTCACTTCTAAGACCTTCACTTCACAAGAGCTGAAGGGATTATTTTAATATGGAATTTATAATAACCAATAAAGGATTAATATGGAGAAAAAATTACCTTGTGGAATAAACAATTTACAGCATATTCATCCCCTCCGTAAATATTTATGGAGAACCGTCCATATGCCCAGAAATGTGCATCTAAACATGGCATCATTAGCCTCTGTGCTTGTACATTAAATAAAAAGGAAGCCACGTGCAGGCACAACTGCAGCCTAGTAAATGGGATTGCCTGCTCACCATGGTGTCTGCTGCCTTATCTAGAAGCAGTGGGACAAGGGGGCCTGGCTGGGGTGTTCATTCAGATCTTCCGCATCATTACAATTCTATGGCTCTAGTTTCTACAGTTGTTGGTGCAAGACTGGATGTGTTGTGGTGTGAAATCTTCTAGGATAAGAATGGAGCATTCTCATCTGCCAACTACAGCTCTTCAAGTCTCACCCATATGTCCTCTAGGCTCCTACTGGTGACAGTTCCTCCCCCGTACCGTGCCCCCCCGCCCCCCCATCCCTCATTACCACCGCCTAAATCTAAGCAATGTTCGTAACACTGAAAGGTGCAAAATCTTTCTGGTGGCTTGAAATATCGGCAAATAAGTCCCAACTTCAAGTGGGTGTTGGGCAAGATTTAGAAGCCTCTTCAGAGTAAGAGGAGATAAAAATAACTTCTGAGATGAGAGCTCATGGTCATTTACCCCATGCTTTACCTTGGATCCAGGAGAAAATGTTCTTCATTCTTCATCCCTTCCCAACCCTGTGGTCACTCTCCACTATTGCAGCAGAAGTCAAGAGATAAATCAGACCAGTTGGAGACTCCATATTTTTTTACCCATATACAAGGCGAATCCCCTTTTAAGGTGAACTTCTGTTCACTCATTAAAACCAAGTTTCTTGTCTGTAAGGCTCTCGGTAGTTTGTAAAGTTTTTGTTGTTGTTTTATACAGTATTTATTCATATTACTGCGAAAGTACTTATCACATCCTACTATAATTTAATTTTTTTTAATATTTTATTTATTTATCCGACAGAGAGAGAGATGACAAGCAGGCAGAGAGGCAGGCAGAGAAAGAGGGGGAAGCAGGCTCCCCGCTGAGCAGAGAGCCCGTCGTGGGGCTTGATCCCAGGACCCTGAGATCATGACCTGAGCTGAAGGCAGAGGCCTTAACCTCTGAGCCACCCAGGTTTCCCCTACTATAATTTAATTTTAAGTGTCTTCTCCAAGACGTTATAACCCTCTTGAAGGCAAAAGAGATGTTTTTGTATTTGCACTCCTATTGTCCAGGTCGGTGACAGATACACTGTAAGTACCAGTGATAAATATTTAGAAAAGAAATAAATGAGTTAATTAAAAATACAACTTTCTGCAAACAAAACAAAAAAACCTGTCTTCCTGGGTTTTGCTGCTTAACTGTTTCATTCTTTTTATGTGTGGGATATATTAGTAACTGAAAGGGAGAGGGCAAACACTTATTTTTAATTAAAAAATCACGATGTGATGAAAGTTTAGAGGAAATCATATTTTTGGTTTGAATAGCTTTGTAGCTCAGGACAGAGGCAAATTTCGACAATGAAAAGTCTATGTTTTCCACTTGGCATTGAAGCAAATGTGAAGACGAGATAACCGAGTGGACCTACTTCCCTCTGCTTCTTTTGACAAATTTAGCGAACCACACTGTCGTGGGCTCCACTGAACAATCCAGGGTAACCGGAGGGCTAATGCAAATGGCCACCTGCTTGGTCAAAAATTGGGAAATGCAGACTATGCTGCTCTCCCACTGACAGCCATTACAAATCGATTAGGTCAAATGCAGCCCTTCCCAGAATGTATATTTCCCACCACATTCCTCATTCTTATAATGTTGAAAGACACCTGACTTGGCATTTGCATCCTACCTAAACATGGTGATTTAGTAGTCTGAAACAAAGAGTCACTGTAATATTGCTTCCAACTTGGGATAAATATTTTCTGCAATTTGAAATCATGCTTCGTGTGGGAGGAGGATATTTTAGAATAATGTCAACTGAGTTATGTTGGCTGATACTCACTTTGTTTTCAACTGTGGGCATAAACAAATGAACAGATTTATCCCTTCTGTCACCATTACCCTGATACAAGTCATAATACTCTCGAAAGAACTTCGCACTCAGAAGAACGTATTTTGGAATAGGAATAGTATACCTTATTTTTAAAGATTTTAGAACCATTGGAATTTGGGAGATCATGTGACTCTGGAAGCATATGAGCATATCGAGAGCTCTTCACATCACGGGCACTGACGGGGTATATTTTCACTCCTAATTCAGTCAGCAAATGCTCCCACCCCCAAAACAAGAAAAACCATGCAAAAAGAATCATTCACCTTTGGCTACCTTTTGGGGAACTCTCTGGATCAATGCTCTAAATATATTCTAAACATCTTTTTACTGCCTCTGGATTCTGAACGGAATGTTCAAGCACTTTTAGATTTAACAGTGTTTGGCACTCATTCATGCCCATTTTTCTTAATCCTCTCCTTATACTTTGTATTGAAACAGTTCT
>JAQQSY010001564.1:0-14278 GCA_028646535.1 Procyon lotor
CAGTTACAGAAAGGCAAATAAGCGGTTAGCAATCAGCAGGAAATTTACCATGGGTTCCCCCTTATAGCTGCCAGTTGGCCCTGTCCTGTGGCGGGGGTCTTTCACTATAGCTTATAGAACCTGCGAACCTTTTCAGCCTCCTAAGATTCTTCACCTTTTTACTGCACTTCAGTCATGTAGCAATACTTGTGTTTCTTGAACATTCCAGGCTCATCTCTAACTCCCCCTTTGGCACTTGTGCTTCTTTCAACCCAGAACTTTCTTTTCTCAGAATTTCTCTTTGATAACTCCATTCACTTACATCTTCAATAATGCTCTCTGCAACCATTTTGTGTCAGGAAGTACTTCTCTCCCTATCCCAATCATTCCTTTTTAATATGTTTTCTTGTATGCAGAACAGGTATGTCACTGTCTGAAATTATTTATTTGCTTATTTTTATCTCTCTCCCCATAATAGCTGCAGAAGGTGCTGTCTTCTTATCATTTAATATTCAGTCCCTACAACTCTGCCAGGCATATAGTAGGTACTTGATATTTATTGAATAAATGCATGCATATGCAAATGTTTTTAATGTTTTTTTTCTCAAATGTAAAGCCGCTGCAAATGCAGGTGGTTATGTCTGAATGCTTTATAAAAATGTTTCATGGTGGTGCTTATAATTGTTGTTTTTATTCATCCATTCCCTCAAAAAGCTCTTCCTTGGAGTGCTTGGGTTTCACAGTCTGTTAAGCTCCCAACTCTTGGTTTAGGCTCAGGTCATGATCTCAGGGTCATAAGATGGAGCCCCGCATTGGGCTCTGCATAGGTGTGGAATCTGCTTAAGACTCTCTTTCCCTCTCCCTCTGTCCCTCCCTGCTGTACTCTGTCTCTCTCTCTCAAATATATAAATCCTTAAAAAAACAAAAAAACCCTTCCTTACCAGCTTATTTTTTAACTAAGGTAATGCTAGTATTTGTTAAAATAATTCTTGAAACTAAAATAGTTTTCAAGGACTAAAAGCTACGATAGTTTACTTTCTTTAAGAAACGCGCTATATCACCCTGGGAACATTCAGTAATTCTAATTTCCTGCCTCCCCCTTTTTTTTAACAATATCTGAACCATAGAATTAATATTCCCATTTAGATAAACCACAGAGAATTGAAATGTCCTAATTTTTGTCCCTATTCAAATAAACTGTAATATTTCAAACATAGGTTTAGTTTTATCTTTTATTACCTAATAGGCAAAAATAGTTCTCTATAGATATTTAATGGTTTAAACCATGATGTCTTATTATTCTTAAAAACATAATTTCTTTTCCCTGAAAACTTCTAAAGTCACAGAATGCCTAGATATATTTGTTAAATAATCCTAAGGGTATTATTTTCTCCTTTTCAGTAGACCTTCACACAATCTTAGAACAAGAACTGATTATGATCTTTCAATGCTGTATTTTGAGGCTTGGGAAAGAACAATGTATTTTCCCATTGTATATCATTCTCCAACTTTTATTTTCTTAAAATAATCACATAAAAGTAATTCAAGTCAACCTTAGATATGCAACTACTTACTCTAGTAGGCTTTTAATCACCTGAACTGCATTTGTACACTCATTTGCCAAGGAGAATTCTTTAGCTTTTTCTTTTAATATGTTTTTAGAGGGGACAGCATTAATTTATATTTTCTGAAATTAGATGTTAGGTATTTTAATGCATGTTTTGTAGACTTTATATATTGAGAAAATGTCTCTAAACAATTGAATCATCAGATCTTCTCAGTGTGTGTCCATTTTTATACGTATGTAAAATTAATGTATATGTAATGGACTTATGCAGTACATATTCTAAACACTAACATTTGATATCAAATTTGCTTTGCTTAATTCACACATTCTGCCCTTTGATTTTTTTCTTTTCCTATCCAAAAGGTTTACATAAAACTTTCTGGACAGAAATTATAACTTTTATTTTTCTGTACCTTTAGTAATTACTTCCTGAATGTTTTCATTATCCTTGCCTTGTTGATGTTGTATTTCTGTCACTTAGAACTAATCTGTACATGAAGAGTTCTTATTGTGCCTTCCAGCTCTGTGCTACCTTAGCCTTTTGTACTACTTTTCTTTTAACTTTTTTTTATCTTAAGTTGTGCATTTGTGAGGGAAAGTGTATATGTGTATAAATAACTAGTTGGGCATTATTTTAAGATGCTGATCTTTTTCTACTAATGTGTCCTCATAACCTTATTAGATGACAGATATTTGATATACAGAATCCACATTTTATTTGGTTTTTATCTGACAAAATGCCAAATAACTTTATTTTCCTTCAATAAAAATTTGGTAGCACCCATTTGAATATATATGAAACCTATTTTCTATGAAATTCTTCGGGGTCTGAAAAAGCTATTGCAGGTTCAGTTCCAGACCACTGCAAAAAAGCAAGTCAATTGGATTTTTTGGTTTCCTAGTTCATATAAAAACTATTTACAATATATTATAGTCTACTAAGTTTACAATGGGATTATGTCTAAAAAAAACCCAGAGTACATACCTTCATTTAAAAATACCTTATTGTTAGAAAAAAATGAAAAAATACCTTATTGCTAAAAAATGATAACCATCATTTGAGCTTTTAGTGAGTCATGATCACTGATCACAGATATAATAATAATGAATATAATATAATAATATTTACTATTAATAAAGTATGTAATGTATACTATAATAATGAAATAAAATATAATAATAAAGTTTTAAAAAGTTTGAAATATTGCTTAAAACATTGTCCTATCTCCTTATTGATTTTTTTCATATCTAAGTAGCACTACTTTACTTTAAACTGAATATATTTAAAAATGTATATAGTTTTACCTAAAAATATTATAACAATAAATGAAAAATCTACATGAGGTATGATCAATTAAATGTAGCTGTGGAGTAAATCTATTTTTAATTTTGTGAAGAATCTCCATACTGTTTTCCACAGTGAATGTACCAGTTTGCATTCCCACCAACACTGCAACTCCCCTACGATCTAGCAATTATACTACTAGGTATTTACTCAAAGAATACAAAAGTGCTAATTCAAAGGGATACCTGCACCTTGATGTTTATAGGAGCACTATCTACAATAGTCAAGATGTGGAAGCAGCCTAAGTGTCCATTGATCGATGAATGGATAAAGAAGATGTGGTATGTGTACATATATGTATATTCTTCAAAATGGGTATCTGAACCTACATTTTGAAATTTAATGTAGTATGAATATATATGAATAAAGAAGATAAGAAACACTTTATACGTTTAAGCATAGTATTTATTGCATGTATTTCATATATGGAATATTACTCAACCATATAAAAGAATGAAATTTTGCCCTTTGCAGTGACACGGTTGGAGGTAGAGTATTATGCCAAGCAAAATAAGTCAGTCATATGGGGCACCTGAGTGGCTCAGTGGGTTAAAGCCTCTGCCTTTGGCTCAGGTCATGATCTCAGGGTCCTGGGATTGAGCCCCGCATTGGGCTCTCTACTCATCAGGGAGGCTGCTTCCCCCCCCGCCCCCCGCCTGCCTCTCTGCCTACTTGTGATCTCTCTCCTCTCTGTCAAATAAATAAATAAATAAGTAAATAAATAAATAAATAAAATCTTAAAAAAAATAAGCCCATCATAGAAAGAAAAATACCATAAGGTTCCACTCATGTTAAAATAAAGCAAAAGGGAAAAAAACAAGAGGCAAACCAAGAAACATACTCTTAACCATAGAGAACACACTGATAGTTACCAGAAAGGAGGTCAGGGGAGAAGGGTTAAATAGGTGATGAGGATTAAGGAATATACCTGTTGTCATGAGCACTGGGTATTGTATAGAAGTGTGGAATCACACTGTACACTTTGTACCTGAAACTAAGATTACACTGTATGTTACCTAACCAGAATTTAAATAAAAATTAAAAAAAACCCAAAAAAATGAAAAAAAGTAGCTGTGGAAATAAATAATAATAGAAATATACAGTATCACTGAATTTTAACGAGGTTAATTTTCTTGTCAACATTATAACTTTTGCAGCCTGGTGTTGTTCTGTTAAAAGAGGAGATTAACACATGCTTAGAGGGTTACTAATGAGTTTCCCCATTATATAATTAGACGGATTTAAAGTAAATAATTTCATAGCTCTGTGGTTCAAAGTTATTTAAGTACAATGATTCTGCAACCCCTAAGATCTTCTCCAGAATCACCAGAACCCACTTTTGGCAGGATATCCATGGAGCAAAGATGCCTTGGTCCATGTAAACTTTAATCACTCTAGGTTCAGGGAAAAATGAATAACAGACAAAGAGAGAAATCCTAACCACAAATTTTCTACTCAACATTTTTTCTTAAATATTAACTAGATTCTTTCCAATAGTTGATATTCAGGGTTATTATCTTTAACTATACCATAAAAAACTAGTATGTTGGCAAATATATTTAAATACTTGGGTTTTTCATGTTTGGTTAACAAGATTATATGTTTATAAAAATTTTTCCACCAAATCTCTTCCCTTTCTCTTTTCCTCTCACTCTTTCTCAAGCTTGCATTTTTTTCCTCTTCTTAATTATACATAGTTTAAAATCTAAATCATATACATACATATATATTAGAAGTAAATTTTTAAAATTTAAAGTAATATATATTATGGCACACATATTAATACCTCATGTTTCCTAAATATAAATCTAGTGCCTATATATAATTACTTTGCAAAATGTTGTACCAAATTAGAAGTTTGTAAGGTGAATCATAACTTCTTATTCTGAAGATAATGGACTCAATATCATGAAAATACGGGGGAAAATAGATATCCTTTTTTGAAATATAAAGTTTAGAATCACCTTTTTTGGTCCCTCACTTTCTATTAAACTTAACTTGGAGATTTCTCCAACTTTGGTCAGGGGACACAGCTTTTACCATTTGTCAAAAGTTTTTCTTTGGAGATGTAAATAAATTATTTCCAGTTGGAATGAGGCTCATTACTTCTATGGTAGGCACCTGTCTATGGTAACAAGACTAAGCCCACTACTTAATTATTCACATGCCACATGGCAGATGGCAGATGACAGTGACCTTTAGTCATTTTGTCCAGTGAGAGATTAAAGTTAGCTCGTGAATTGCCAATCTGCTGAGCCATCTGGTCTTTCACGGTGGATTTTCTTTAAGTCATTCACTAAGCTTAGGAAAATAATTTATTGACCACCTATGTTCTATATATCAAGGACTGTCTTACAATGATAACCTGTAAACATTTTGGGATGAACAGAGTTCTATAAATGCTCCATGTGAAATATGTATAATATATCTTGTACATATGTATTTTTAGAATATTTAAATTCTTTTCACACCAGATGTTTGACATCTGATATGTTTTCTGCTGTGGGAGTGAGGTAGGGTAGAGTATAAATACGCTCAGTGTGAACACAAATAGTGAAGAACTTTCACTTACAACTATCCATAAAATTTATAGATAAGTAGGTGGTTTATATTTTTATAACACTTATTTTGCCATTATTCTTGATTTAAAGTAAAATTGGAAAATTTACAACAAATTTAAGATCCACTGCTTAACCTTGTAACATAACAGAAGATTCCAATGAGTTGTCAATCTTGTCAGATTGACCTTGATCTCAAGCAGGTAATTTCCAACTTCTCATATTCTGAATATGAGGGGCTCTGGAAAGAGCAGATCACCCATACATTATTGGTAATTATGAAAGCTTGGGCATTTTATGGTTGTGAACATCCAAAATGGATGTTAAAGGTTTTGGAATTTAGAGATTATTTCAGTTAACCACTTTACAATGAAAACTAACTTATGTGTCTATTATTCTTAGAATAAATGTGGTGCTTTGAGACATATACTACTATAATCCTTGGCAAATCCTAAAATTAATATATCAAGCAACTATTTTCTTAAAGAACAAGTGAAAGTAATTATTACAGTAAGGGACAGCCAACATTTTAACCAAGCCAACTGTTTCCTTGGCAAGTGAATAACAATTATTTATTTTTTTAAATGCACAATTACTATTATTATCAATGTTATTTAATAAACTAGTCATCATAGGAACAATCACATTTTTTATCTCTTTTTTCCTCCCCCTTTTTTCTTCTAATTTCATGACTGCTAAATTGGTGATGGTCTCTGACTTTAGGGAGCTTGCCAAATGAGAGAAGTATACGCATGGTCCTTGACTTCTGTATTTCCTGGCATTCCTTCTGGAGACCACTATTCATGATGAGTATAGCAGTCCAAGAAGATTCCATCCATCTGTCTCTTGGCCCCAGGGTAGATGCTGCATTTGTCATCATTAAAGAGGGAAGACAATGGGAAACACAAAAGATAAGTGTGCAAAATCTAAGGTAGAGGGTTAAGTAAAATTATAAAATGATATTTAACAGAAAATGTGAATGTTTGGAAATTCTTTAATGCTCTTTTCTGATAGTTACTTTCCCCCTAGCACTGTGTGTAAGGCAGCAGGTTAGTCTGACTTGAAGTCAGGTGACTGCTTCATTCCCACTCCTTTCACATGTGCATGTACCACTTTCGCTACCACATACTTAATAGTTTCCTTTAGGTTGACTTGTTTGAGACCTGATAATTGTAATGCATGCTTTCTTGGCAAAAAGAAGACTAATATCCATACCCACTAATATAGCTAAAAATAAATATGATAAAAATGAAAGAAATATAAAAGTTTTTCTAGATACTGTTGCCTACCCAAAGCTCTAGCATGAGATCTTCTATTTCTTTCCCAGAAAGGGAAATTATCATATATTAGAGAGGTATCTAAAGCAGGGTATTTTCATACTGCAGCTTATTTCTTGACTAATACAGAAGGATATAAAAAGATGTAAAAAAACAAGTCATTTTCAGGTTCTGAGTCAATGTCATTAGAGTATGTGTCTATGTACCACCTAAAATCATTTCTCCATATCATATTTTGGTAACCCTTGAATAGGTGTTATTCTTTTAAGTCAGAACTTCTAAATTTTAATCCAATTTCTGCTGTTTTCCAACTTTGTTTCTTTAGGGACTCACAATGACCTGACAAACACCCACCCCTTTTTCTTATTTTATAAACCTTGGGACAGTATTTATTTCAGAAGGAAGCAGTGAAGACTGAATGAGGATGTGTGTAACATTTGTCCTATAGCTATAATGTACAGTTTCTGCAACGATGGTAGTTGTCATAATTTTTGAAGGGGGATCATCAAATGAAAATATGAAACTGCTAGTCAAGGCTTGCTAATGCCCAGGAAATGTGTTGGTACTCTTGACTTTTGAAAACAAAGTTCATCATGACATATTTGTGGTTCTTTGATATATTCTTTTTTCCACTTGTTTTTTTTTTTCATTCTTCTTGGATTACTTTAGATCAAAGTAAAATATTTTATAAATTGACATCAGTTTTTAATAAAACATCAGTTTTAATCATTTTAATAAAATATGAACCAATTTTTAATATAGTCAGATTTTCCAAAGATAACTTGCCATCCCACATGCTCTTCTTACTGTATGAGGTAGACAGTCAGAACTCAGTGGGTTTTTGTGACGATTTCTACCACTACTGTACAGAGGGAATGATGTGAGATGAATTCTGAATGCAAGTCATAAAAGAATATGCATCTACCACATTGTTCATCAGCATACTTGCACTAGAGCCCTGCATTGCCATGTGAGGAGTGTGATGGTCCTGAGGGCTGCGATGTGAAAAGTCCAGCCCCCACAGAGAGAGACTGTGTGGAGAAGTTCTGAGAGCTCTGGATGAGAAAGAGGGTCCTGTGAAGACCCTGTTCCTCCACATTCCCCTCTACTGTCCCAGTCCCAGCTGCCATCTGACAGCTACCATGTGAGAGTTCCCAAGCCAGAGATTGCAGCCAAGCCCATCTGACAGAAACCATGAGAGAAAATAAAATAATAATCATTGTTTTAAGTCGTAAAATTTTGGAGTCTTTCTTTGTATAACAATAACTAACCAGAACAGCATCCAACACAATTCCTTATGTTTTTATACATACTGCCATATATTACAAGTGCTTTTCCTGTCTTTCCTCTTTTCCAAATGGCAGTAGGCTACTGTTCTGTCTGGAAAACATTATTTTTCTAAATGTTACCTTCTGCTAATCCCAGGATATGTTCTATTGTTCTACTTTTTTTTCTGGCAATGATATTTTTATATGTTTTATTTTTCCTTCCATGATAAGATGCTACAAAATATGAGATAATTTTAAGTAGATAATTTATAGTAATTATAAATTATTTTCTATGTTTTTTAATTGGGATGGATTGAGGGGATTAAAATTTCTCATTAAGAAAAATAAAGTCAGAAAATGCTGATGTTAAAGAAGACCATAAAGACAACGCATACATTCTTGAAGAAAGACTTTCCCAGTCTCTAGTTAGAGGATATTCAGACTACTCAAATTACTTTTTTTCTTTTTCTGAAGCCCAGAGGAAACAAAAAATGGCAAAAATTAATTATACAGTTTTTAAAGAAAAATTATTTTAGGAAAAATCATTAGTTGAATAATTTTTGGTCTTTATAAATAGCTGAGAAAATACCCCCATAATATGACAGAATGATCAATAGTAAAAGAAAAAGAATGACTCAGAAAAAAAATCTTTTTTGTCATTATTTTGGAGGAAAAAAAAGTGGTTAAATTAATTTTGGCAAAGTGTCTAGAGCTAAAACTAAAGTTCAACTTTCTTGAGGTCTAGTTTCTCCAGTCAACCTCTCTCTCTAAACTGCTACCAATTTTATAATCAGTAGAAGCAATATCACAAGGTTACCTGGTCCTTTTTGCTCTATTTTTCAACCAATGTATCAATCTAGAAGCAATTTTATTGGGAAGAAGTTTTAATGTGCTTCTATTTAATACCAATAACAACAATAACAACAACAAAAGCAACAACAGGTAACATTTTGATTTTTTGTTTTAGTTTGTTTTGAATGATAGACTCTAAATTGTCAACAAAGACTGAAGATTCATTGTATGAGAATAATAGCCAAATCCCATATGAATCCATTTTGGTATCTTCTGACTACCAAGGGGATAATGCATTCTACTTTCATTGTTTTTGTCTGTTTTCTTAGTTTTACAAGTCATGTTCACAATAGGTTATCACCCAGGTTAAGCCTAGCATCAACTCCTTCTGATCTTGTGTGTTGTATTTTGCTTTACTACTTTAGTGGCATGTATAGCTTACTCCTCACCCCCACGGCATTTTGGGAGTTTTGCCCTTTAATAAATACCTTTAGAATGGAGCCCTTCCTTCTTTTGTTAAAACTCTCTCTTTGCCTTCAAGTTACTAGCTTGTATGTTTCTATAGCACACACATACACTGACACCGACCTATACAAGAGAGGGAGATAAAAAGGGAGACAGGAAGAGAGAGAGTATAGATTGTTTTGTTTCCAATCAGTTATAATATCTCTGTTAATCAGGGCATCAGAGTCAGGATGTTAAGATTTTGTAAATATTACTTTAGATAATTACAGTAATATTTTATCTGAAGCTGAGTAAAGACTATAATGACAGATCTGTTCATATAAAAAGAAATCTATAATAATATCATGTTAATGTTAATTAAAAAATATCTATTCTTATTGGAAGAGATATGCTAAGCCTATTGCTTTTCTGAGCTGTGGGATTGAGCTGTTACACACATGTATTTAATGGCACATTTAATTTTTGCCATTCTTGTCTCACATCTCACTGTGATTTACTTGTCCTTGAAACGGAAAACACATTTCTACTTCTAACAGGAAGATGATTATAACACTCACTATATATTTCCTTTTTCCCCTCCTTGAAACACCATTGTATGTACTGGTTGCTCAGCAAGGTCTACAGAAATATCTTCCAAGAGAAGTTACTAGAATGAAAATATTGTGCACTGTCTAGATAGACTTTGGCGGTCCACTTTAAGAAACTAAATTTCCTCCCCAGATTTATTGTCAGGACACTCATGACTACTTTCACTATTTGTTTTTATTTATTTCCCCTCCAAATCATCTGAAATTCCAGGAAAAGCTATTAATAAGAAGACTATATAATGACATTGCCATGAAACTTTTAAAAAATGAGTATTCATAAATTTCCCCAAATTAGTCCTTCTGAGTTAAATTCAGTTTGAATTTGAAAATTGTTTGACAGTGCCTTGTGGTATACATATGTTGTCTAAAGTTCTAGAACATTTATTTTTTAAGTGTCAAAAATAACATATTAACGTAACCTTTTGTTGAAGACAGGTTTAAAATAATCACGACAGTTCTTTATAATGCTCACAAAAATAGAGAATTTTAATTGCTGAGCAGAGTACCCACTAAGTGCTAATAAAGTGCTCTGTGCAGAACACAAAGGTTTGTTTCACTAGAAAATATTTTGAAGCAATTTGCCTTTTTACATTATGCTATGATGGGATGGGGCATTGCCTACTCTCAGGATTCAAATAAAACGCATAATTTCAAGTTAACCTAAATTTGAGCCATATAAACATTTAATTAAGAATGAATGAAATATTGTACTTGAGCAAAATATAAATAAAAAGCATCTGTTGGGCAATTTCTGAAAGGCAAGTGGTATTATATTCTGTTATAGGCATTCTTAAAAGAAATGTATAACATAATTTAAAACGGCAGACATTTTTCCTTATAAATATTGCCAACTAGTTTTATAGATAGTATTATTCAAGAATGCTACCCACATCCTGCCAAAGTATATACCAAATAATATTTTTCCCCCCTTAGACTGTCTGCCCATCCTGCAGAATTTGATTTTGTTACGAAGTTGGGGCACATAAGATGACATTACCTGCACTGAAGAAGCACCACATTGATCAATTTCACTTCCTGCAAATAGGTTTATTCAGATTTTCTAATTCATTTTTGGTCATTTAATCAAAAAGGTATCTTTTTTTCACTTTTAAACACTATCCTTAAAAATGATGAAAAAACAGCTACACCTAAATGGAGAATATATTTTGGTAAATTACTTTATGAAATTTGTGGACAACACTTTAAAAGTCCCTAAGTATTTGATTTAAAAAAAAAAAGAAATCTTTTTGTTTTAACTGGCTAGTTCACACTGGAATCTTTTCTTGTTCTTTTCTATGTGAAATTTGGGAACAACTCTTTAAAGTTCATTTTTGTTTGTTTTTAAACTCACTTTTATTGAGGTACCATCTACATACAATAAAATTTACCACTTTAAATGTGTGGTTCAAAGAGTTTTGACAGAGGTATGCAGCTATGTAACTGCTATCAGAATCAATACCTGGTACATTTTTATCACTCCATGATAGTTCTATCATGTCCCCCTAGAGTCAGTCTACCCCCCTACACCCCCGTGGCAACTACTTTTCTGATTTCTACTTATAGTCTTGCCTTTAAAGGAATGCCATATGAATGAAATCATACAGTATATAATCTTTTGTGTCTGATTTATTTCTCTGAACGTAATGCATTTGAGATTCAGCAAGACTGTTGCATGTATTCACAGTCCATTCCTTTTAATTGCTATGTAGCATCTCACTACAATTGTTTTATTCACTGACTGGTTGATTGCTTCCAGTTTTTAGCTAATTTGAATAATGTTGCTTTGAATATTGGAATACACATCTTGTGTATTGGTCAGAGTTCTCCAGAGAAACAGAAACAATAAGATTATATCTATATCTATGTCTATGTCTATGTCTATATCTATATCTATATCTATCTGTATCTATCTAGATCTCAATAACTTGGTGGCCCATGTTTAAACGTTTAGTCTACCAAGGCCTAGTATCAGGCCAAGAGCTGTTTCTTAAGAGGAGAATAGTGAACAGCAGAAGATGGTGGGGCTTTTCCCCCAAATCCTAGGGCCCTATACTTTAATTCACCTATAGGGGCCTTCCAAAGGCTCCAAACAGCATTTCAAACAGCAAATGACACCTGAAGCCCCACTAAATCCACTGGATCATGTGATCCAAGTGGTGGACAGCTTGCATAGCAGCCCAGACCTGTTGTACAACCTTCTCTTGTGGGCATCACTCAAAACTAGCTTCACTCAGGAAACGGGTCTGACTGATACATCCAAATGAAGAGTATGTTTGTTCCTCAAATTCAAAGAAGACTGCTACTAGGTGTTGTGCCTCTTTCTTGGTCATAGGAGGAGCCAGATGTAAAAATTTATCCTTTACCTTCGAAGGTGTATTTTGACATGTCCCATGCTACTGGGTTCCAGTGAGGTAGAAGGTCCCTGTAATTTTGTCAGATTTATTGCTTATTCTCTGACACAAATGTCCTACCCATAAATCTGGAGTAGGTGCTGCTACTTGTTCTCTAGGTTCAGTCAGCATAATGCCATCAATGTAATGGGCCTGTGTGATATCTTGTGGAAGTGAAAGACAATTGAGATTTCAGCAAATTAAATTATGATGGATGTCTTGGGTGAAATACTGTGAAGGTGTATTGCTGACCAGATCAATAGCTACATACTAGGAACTAGAGGATGTGTTAATTTGGTCAAGCAATTAAATCACATTGTACATGACAATTGGTGTCACCAGCTGGTTAAGCTTATGATAATTCACGGTGCTTCTCTAAAATCCACCTGTCTTCTACAAAGTCATATGGGTAAGGTTAATGGAGATGCAGTGGAAATCATCACCCCTGTATGTTTAAGTCCTTGGTGGTGGAATTAATCTCTGTAATCCCTCCTGCACTGAATATTTCTTTCAGTTTACTATTTTCCTAGGTAGAGAGTGTTCTAATGGCTTCTATTTGGCCTTTCCCACCATGATAGCCCTCACTCCAGAACCTGGGGAACTAATACGAGGATTATGCCCACTGACTACATCTATTCCAATTATGCATTCTGGAACTGGGAAAATAATCACAGAATGGGTTCAGGGACTCACTGGGCCCACTGTGAGGTGGGCCTAAGCTAAAACTCCTTGCATCACCTGGACTTCATTAGCCCCTACTCTGTCTGGTGGCCCACAGTGACATTTTTGGTTTCCTACAATTAGTGTCAGTTCAGAGCTGGTCCCCACCAGTCCCCCAAAATTATTATTTTTCCCCCTCTGATACAATTATCCTGATAAAGGAATACAGTCTCCTTTAGGGAAGGCTAGGAGAAAGATTAGCCATATACATTTTCAGCAGTGTACCAGGGTCCTTTCTCAAAGGGGTATAGACTCTCCTTAATTCAAGAGGTTTGGATCAGTAAACTGGCTCAAATCTGGTAATTGATGAAAGGGCCATGACTCTCTGTCATTATGATTTAGGTTAGACTTTTTTTACTTCACCTAGAACGCTTCTGCTTGTACAGATCAGGGAGGAATTTAGTAGACTGCTTATCTCTTTTGCTTCTAGGAACACCATGATCAACTACCCAGTACCATAAGTTTGTGTGAATCAGACTATTTATATTGATGCTTTGACTCTGCTATCTATTACAGAAACCATGTCCATCTTGTCTTTAGTGTCTGTAGTCTATCCCATTGTATATAGGTTTCCCAATTCATTAACTGCAATTCTTGCTGTAAGGTCTGGACTACAGAGAAAAGCAATCAAAGAGCAATTCAAGGATTTTAGGGCTCCCCTTACAAATTTGTTTATTAGAATATTGGTAGATGAAAAGGTTTTGCACAGCAAAGGAAACAGTCAACAAAACAAAAGACAACTGACAGAATGGGAGAAGATAGTCACAAATATCATATCAGATAAAGGGCTGGTATCCAAAATCTATAAAGAACTCAAACTCAACACCCAAAGAACAAATAATCCAATCAAGAAATGGGCAGAAGATATGAACAGACATTTCTGCAAAGAGGACATCCAAATGGCCAACAGACACATGAAAAAGTGTTCCACATCACTCATCATCAGAGAAATGCAAATCAAAACCACAGTGAGATACCACCTCACACCAGTCAGAATGGCTAAAATTAGCAAGACAGGAAATGACAGTTGTTGGCGAGGATGTGGAGAAAGGGGAACCCTCCTACACTGTTAGTGGGAATGCAAGCTGGTACAGCCACTCTGGAAAACAGTATGGAGGTTCCTCAAAAAGTTGACAATAGAGCTACCCTATGACCCAGCAATCACACTATTGGGCATTTACCCTAAAGATACAAATGTTGTGATCTGAAGGGGCACATGCACCCGAATGTTTATAGCAGCAACGTCCACCATAGCCAAACTATGGAAAGACCCTAGATGCCCATCAACAGATGAATGGATAAAGAAGATGTGGTATATATACATATGATG
>JAQQSY010001565.1:0-14277 GCA_028646535.1 Procyon lotor
TGGCCACTGAACCGATGGAGGCCCCCAGGCGCCCCTGGTCGGCATTTCCAAGTGGGCAAACCTTCTGACTTTTAAGTCAGATTTGGTAACAGAAGGAATTGTTAGGAGTACATTCTCTCCAAAGGAAGTTTTGTGGTTCCAGGAAATGCTCATCTGTACATTGTGGTGAAGCTCTCGGGTGTGGGGTGCGAGTACTCCTCTCGGCCCCAGAAGGCAGTTTTGAGCTCGACCCATCTCATTCCCACCTTGGCCAGGAGCACGGAGCTCTCCCGTCACGACCATGTAATTTATGGCCCCAATCATGGCATTTTGAGACTGAATGGGGCTCTATTCATAATTGCACCAGAAGATCAAGTACAGAGCAGGATTGCTTGGGGGGCGGAACAAGAGGCCACCCTCTCGCCCTACTTCTAGCCCTGGCGCAGGGGGCTGACAAGGGTCCCCAGCCACTGAACAAAGTGTCAGAGGCAGGAGGGACAGCCTCCCCCAGCGTGCTGGACTCTCCGTGGGGCAGAACTGGGCTATTAGCTGTAGTCCCTAGTGACTGAGGGCCCTCGATCTAAGCCTGGTGGGGGGACCCATCTTGTCCCTTCTGGAAAAAACCGCACGTTTATTTGGTATGCAGGAGGGAAAACACGCTCCGCGGATACTGTGCACGTGTGTCCATCTTTCCCTGGGACCGTGGCCTTGCCCTGAAGAAGCAAGTGTGCAGATGTCTTCCCTGTTTCCGCGGTGAGTGGTCCACGTCTCACGGTCCGGGTGGGCGGCGGGAGTACAAGAGCTCAAAAGCCTGCTGTTTAATACCCGAGACATCATTCCACCAAGTATCTAAAGATACACGTTTGTACAATTATATAATGATGACAAACTTCGTATATTTGAATGATTCTGTTTAGAATTGGACCAACACTACCCTGAGGATGAACGTAAATGTACACATCACATGAGCCACAAATGCGTAACAGATGAGAACTGTCTGGTTTCCGGAATGATTTTCGGCAAACAGGAGCACACAAGTCATCAAACACTGGTCCTCCACACGGTTGGTGTCGAGGACGAGCGGCGGCGCCCGTCTGACCCACTGCGGCCGGTCCGCGTGCGGCACCTTCAGCTCCTGGGCGGCTCACTCAGCCCGCAGGCCGGGAAGCCACTCTTCACGTGCCGTTTGCCCCCGTGTGCGTGCGATGCGCCCTCTTGAGAACTCTCCCATCTGAGCTGGGGCCCTGGGGCGCACACCCGCGGTCTCTGGGGGCCGACGGAGACCACAGGACCCTTCGGCCTTCCAGACTCACCCACCTTTGACCCAACCTCCTGAGGCTGCAGGGTAACTTGCTTCCCCGTAAATCTAGACACATCGCTCCGCAGTTTCCAGCCCCGCGGGGGTCCCTCCCGCTGTTCACACCCCTCGCCATGACCAACTCCCCCACCCTGGGACCCACCCCTGCTCGCCCCCAGCTCTCCCCGCCTGCGTCCTTCTCGCTCGGGTCTCTGAGGTCGCCCGCCTGAAGGGCAGCGCGTCACTCTTGCTCGTTTCTGCAGCTCGGACCACAAGTTAGGGCTGCCCGTTCTCCTGCTTGGTGGGACCCTCCTCCCCGACCCGACCCGATGGCACACTCCTGTCCTGCCGCCGACAGCTGCCAGGGTCTGCAGGGCACCCTGAGCTCCCTCCGGGGAGGCACGGACTCGTCCCCAGAGATTCTGTGCACACTTGTCCCGCTTCCCCCCCACCTCTCGCACGGCCGTAAGCAGGCGTCAGGGCCAGGGTCCCCGCTCCCTCCAGACGTGGGGCGCCCCGCTGCAGCGGGTCCCTCTCGAGCCCCTCCACCCCGGCCTGCTCTGCCATCTCGGGAACGTAGTGGGATCAGTGTGTGTGCAAGCTTCGGGACGCCTCCTCCAGGCAGCGCGGGTCCCTGGAGACCCACCCGGCTGCCACCCTGGGCTGGAACTTGTTTCTGTGTCTCGCCGCGTGAGCGCTGGTCCACGGTGAGGCCGCACCGCGCTTGGTTCACCTGGGGCTGAGGGCGCCCTAACATCGCTGTATGCGGGGTTGTTCGTGGGGCCCCGGGCGATCACTGACTCTCACCGAAGGGGGACGGACTCGCAGGGAGCACTTACACGCCCGGCCCCTCCAGCCTGTGGTTCCAGCCAGCTCTCCCCGGAGCCCCCCGGTGGGGGTGGAGGCCTCACAGCCCACAGTGGGGTCCTCGGGGCTGCCAGGGAGGTGACGCTCCCCACCGTCTGCCCGCCTGGTCCCCGCCAGCACCGCGTGGGAGGACGCTGTCCCATCTCTGCTGGCGGGGCCCCCTGCTCCCCGCACGGCCCCCACCACCCTATGAGGCCGAGGGGCGCCCCCTGAGACCATGCTGGTGGGGCGGGGCGGCCTCTCTAAGCCTTCGAGGCAGAACCAAGGTGCCCTGCACCCCCGCCCCCCCCCCAGACTGGGGTCGAGCAGCTACCGTCTAGATGCCTTCCTTCCCACCAGGCTGCCCCTCCCTGGTCCCCTTCCCGAGAGAGCGGCTCCTGCCGGTGTGTCTGGGTGGCCAGCTCGCTGTCTTCACATCTGGGACGCGGGAGGCAGGAGGGAGCCCCGCTCCTCGGACCCCCAGACCCAGACAGACAGCCTTCGCTTCCCTGTATCCAGAACGTTCTTGCAGCCGTCTGCTGGGTGACGTCGGGGTGCTCCACTCTCCTCGGGGGCTTGGGGGCCCACACAGAGAGGGTCTCCCCTCGGTCTTCGGAAGCACAGGCTCCGAGACTTGCAGGAAGGCGCCTCCTGGAGGCAGGAGACCTCGTGCGAGCGGCTCCGGTGCGAGGGGCTCGTGGCCCAGCGAGTACTGGACACACGGTCACCCGGGCTGCAACCCAAGCCGAGAATGTACTGCTTGCTCATTCTCTTCCCTTTTCCATTTGCCTCCCTTTTTTAAAAATAAGAATGTTGGAATTTAATGGCAAACAGAGTATCTTTCACCAAATAGAGGGCCACGTTTGCTTATCTCCTAATCAGGAAACTCAAAAATCTTCCCCAGAATGTAATGCTCACTCTTATAAGCTAAAAATTCATTTCTTTACCTTGTGCTCTCATCTCTGGAGGTAAATATATCTATACAAATTAGTCAAACTGTCTTTGTTAAGTACCTCTCCGCATGTGGCTCCTTCCTGTGATTAGTAACTGCAGGATCGGCGTCCCGGGGCCCGTGGCGGCCGGTGAGGGGCAGCTAACCGTTGCCTCGCAAAGAAACCTGACTTAGCTTCTCATTTCAGACCCCAGGCTCGTGTCTCAAACCAGGAGATGCGTCAGCGGCCACGCCCCACGCTCGTGGTTTCCCGGGTCCCGGCACACCTGGCGCCCCACGGAAGGGACCCGTCCCCCCGACGAGCGGCGGTGCCCACCTGGCCCGCAGCGCTGTGGCCGCCCGGGGCTTCCTTCATCCCCGCGAGGAGGAGCCCTCGCGTTATCCCAGGAGAGAATTTCAGAGCTAGAGGGAATCACGGGATCTTCTCAAACAACCTGTTCTCAGAAGACTGACAACGGGGACGAGAGAGATCGCTCTGGTGGCCCAGATCTGTGTGCGCCCCGTCAGCTGGGTGGGCAGTGGTCCACGGGCTGCATCCACCAGAGCAGCCCTTAGCTGCAGCAGAATTAATTCTAGCCGTGTGCTGATGTGCGCACTTGTCTTCGTTTGCGGGGGGGCTGGGGCAGGCTCAGCCGGGAGTCCGCGCTCCCATAAATATGCTTCAGTGACAAAACGGCCCAGACAAGGGTAACCTGTGTCATTACAACATGGGGATCATTAGGTCCTGCTCAAATCCGTTATGGGATAGATCACATCAGCCTCAGATTTTAGGATGTTATTACCACTGTTGTGAAAATTCAAACCATATGGAACAAAACACTTCTGCCTGTTTTCCAATTGGCTTCAGACACTCAAAATGGCTTTTCCTGTAAAACCCAAACTCCAGCGGGATGTGAACCTTTTTGAAACCTTGCAAGGAAGCCTTCTGTGTTGACTCTTCGTAGAAACCATTGCCCAGTAGGATGCCGGCTCTGTTTGGCTTTTCTGAAGAAACAGTAACCAGACCGTTTGCTAAGCCTCCATCCTTTGTGGGGAGGGGTCACCTTAGGGGGACTTGGTTTCCTGTCACTGAAGAGGCACTAAGATCCCCATCATCTGCTTGTTCCCTTGTTTGTTGTGTTTGTTGTGCTGTGTTGAGACGCGCGGAAGGAGGAATCACAAGAGGCTCAAACCAGAGACTTGTGAGGGACGTCCTGAGAATCGTTTCCATTACTGTCAATGATTTGGACGTTCTTCATAGTTAGACACAGAGACATGAGACAGAGAGACAGACGGGGGACTTCTAGGTCCCCCTCCTTCCCGCCTCTCCTCCCCTCCCCCTCCTCCGCCGAACTAGGGGCTCCATCCCTGCCCCCTGTGCGCATGCGTGATGGGGCTGTGAAGTTTTGGCTGCCCTTCCCTGGCCTCTGTTGTTTTCTCGGGGGCTCAGTGGGGTGGACAGTCTGTGCCGGGGACATGCCAGCAACCTGCATCACTTCTGCCCGGGTGACCGAGGACAATGGCATGCCATATGCCAGTGGCAGGAAATGAATGGGGCTCATTACAACGGCACTGGGCGCTGCAGCCATCAGTCCTCAGAGGCTGCGGGAGGAGGGCTGGGGAGGAGGGTTGCGGGCAGGGCTGCAGGAGGAGGGCTTGGAGAGGAGGGCTGTGGGCAGGGGAGGGGCACCGGGCAGGGCTGTGGGAGGAGGGCTGCCGACAGGGCTGAGGGAGGACTGCAGACAGGTCTGTGGGCCTGGCTGTGGGAGGAGGGCTGTGGGCAGGGTACCCCCCACTCCAGGGATGTCAGCCTTGTGGCTCCAGGGAAGCCGCAGGGACGTCAGCACCCTGTGCCCCCCGCACCCAGGGAAGCAGAGAACAAAAACACTGCAAGTGCCGCGCCCCAGCCCGCACAGCCCTGCTCCCCAGAGCCCACCCAGACCCGCCCCACGGCCGCACCCCAGCCAGCGCACAGCTCAGCTCTGAGGCCGACCTCGGCCGCCGTGCACCCTCCACCTCCAGGCATGGAAGCCGGGCCAGCAGTCACGGTGGAAGAGCGGCACCCTGCCCACCTGAGACGCTAACCGCGCCCATCCGGCAAGGGGCTGCCCTGGTCCCCACGTCTGTCTGCAGGCAGCCTTGGGGCCAAAGAGGTGGCACTTGGGCTCCCTTCTTTATGATCATCATAACAAGTGTTCTAATCAGAGCTGGGTGAGCTTGAGACACCTCCCTGGCAGAGAGACTCATTTTTTAAATAATATCAATAATAACGGTCAGCTTGTGTTGATCTGATTTTAGAAAACCTTGGGGGGATCAATAAAGTCAGCCTTGCAGGAGCTTGGAGGCAGGCTCCGTGAGGGGCTTCCTCACATGAAGCCACCAGAGTCCAGGTGGGGGTGACAGTCCCAGGGACACTGAGGTCTGACCCAAGCATTTCAAGCCCACGGCAACGGTACGCCACCCACTAAGACCCCAAATAGGGTACGGGTGCTTCTGAGAAACTGAAGTGAGGACAGGAGATGTGTTTCTCACTCAGCAGCGTTTCAACAGTTCGGGGGTGACGTGACCAACCTACCTTCTCCTGGTCCCAACATTCATCCAATCAACACACCTTTTTCTTCTTGGTCACAGACTCCCGTATGGGAAGAAATAGGAGCTGGAAGAAATTACACCCAATGCCCTGGACCCTTGGCACCACTTTCTCATTTCCAGTTGGTTTTATAGTGAAGATAAATATGGATTTTCCTTGTAATAAATGCCTTTTAAATAAAATTACATCATTTTCCTTCGAGGTTGGCCTCTATACTCATTCAGAGGTGGGAGGAAACCCAGAGAAAGATCTTGCCCTCACAGCTCGCAGCAGTCGTGTTCTCCTTTGCTCCTCAAGCTTCTGGGAAGATTTTACCCCCATCTCGCTCCAGGTCCGGCCCTGACTTCCTGCTCCGGCCACCACATCACCCGAGGTGGAAACTCTGAGACGCCCCTCCACACCAATCCTGGAATGCGCAGGACTGGGAGCCCCTCCACGCACCTGCATCTGGAATGAGATGCTGCCCTCGGTGGCTCCGTCTCCCAGGGCGGCCCCGGTAAGCAGGGCCCTGGCGCTGGCGTTTTGAAGCTTCTGCGAACCCAACGGCTCCGCTGGGAATGTGTCGTGTTGAAGCACAAGGACGGCCAGCCTCTCTTCCTCTCCCCTCCCCCTCAGCTTTTCTCCTCGTCCCCAATTCCTCCTGTGGACTCCCAAGTTTGCCCTCAAGGCTTGCAAACATTCTGCGCTGAGAGTCCTGATAAAACTCATTTTTATCTCTTTAAGGTTAAAAAACTTCCAAATCTTTGAACTTTCCATGGAATTTGAAAGTCTACTTTGAAATCCAAAGCTATTGTTTTCATCATCATGTTATGTTAGTCACCACACAGGATGTCATTAGTTTTGGACGCAGCGCTCCGTGATTCCTTGTTTGTGTGTAACACCCAGAGCTCCGTGCAAGCCGTGCCCTCCTTAGTGCCCACCAGCGGGCTCACCCATCCCTGCCCCCGCCCCTCCAAAACCCTCAGTTTGTTTCCTGGAGTCCACAGTCTCTCATGGTTCATCTCCCCCGTCTCATTCCTCTTCTTCATTTTTCCCTTCCTTCTCCTCATGTCCTCCATGTTATTCCTTATGTTCCACAAGTAAGTGGTAAGTGTAACCATATAATTGACTCTCTTGGCCTGACTTATTTCACTCCACATAATCTCTTCCTGTCCCGTCCATGTTGATACAAAAGTTGGGTATTCGTCCTTTCTGATGGAGGCATAATATTGTATATATGGACCATATCTTCTTTATCCATTCGTCTGCTGAAGGGCATCTTGGTTCTTTCCACAGTTTGGCGATTGTGGCCATTGCTGCTATGAACATTGGGGTACATGTGGCCCTTCTTTTCACTGTGTCTGCATCTTTGGGGTAAATACCCAGTAGTGCAATTGCTGTGTCATAGAGTGGTTCTATTTTTAACTTAAAAAGCTTAAAGAAGCGCCACACTGTTTTCCAAAGTGGCTGCACCAACTTGCAATCCCACCAACATTATAAGAGGGTTCCCCTTTCTCTACATCCTCTCCAACATTTGTTGTTTACTGCCTTGTTGGTTTTGGCCATTCTAACTGGTGTAAGGTGATATCTCAGTGTGGTTTTGGCTAAACCACACTGGCTAAAGATGATGAACAATTTTTCATGTGTCTGTTAGCCATTTGTATGTCTTCCTTGGAGAAGTGTCTGTTCACGTCTTCTGCCCATTTTTTGACTTGATTATTTGTTATCAAATATAATTATTTGTTAATATAATTATTTGTTATCAAATAATAATATTTGTTATCGGGGGTGTTGAGTTTGAGAAGTTCTTTATAGATCTTAGATATCAGCCCTTTGTCTGTAACGTCATTTGCAAATATCATCTTTTATTCCATGGGTTGCCTTTTTGTTTTGTTGACTGTTTCCTTTGCTGTGCAGAAGCTTTTAAGTTGACGAGGTCCCAAAAGTTCATTTTTGCTTTTATTTCCTTTGCCTTTGGAGATGTGTCTTAAAAAAATTGCTGTGGCCGATGTCAAAGGGGTTACTGCTTATGTTATCCTCTACAATTTTGATGGATTCCTATCTCACATTGAGGTCTTTCATCCATTTTGAGTTTATCTTTGTGTGTGGTGTATGAGAGTGGTTGAGTTTCATTCTTCTGTAGATAGTTGTCCAATTTTCCCAGCACCATTTATTGAAGGGACTGTCTTTTTTCCATTGGATATTTTTCCCCATTTTGTCAAAGATTAGTTGACCATAGAGTTGAGGGTCCATATCTGGGCTCTCTATTCTTTTCCATTGGTTTATGTATCTATTTTTCTGTCTTGGTGATCACAGCTTTGTAATATAGCTTGAAATCAGGTAATGTGATGCCTCCAGCTTTGTTTTTCTTTTTCAACATTTCCTTAGCAATTCAGGGTCTTTTCCAGTTCCATACAAATTACACAGTGATTTCATGACTTATACCACCTTCCCCACTAGAATAACCAATATCTGCCCCTATGCTCAGTCCCAATGCTGCAGGGCTGCATGGAAGGAAGAAAAAGGTTTTCCACAAAAGATACATGGGTTAATTTTTCAAATGACCATGCCCTGCTACTGACATCAAAACAATTCACTATGAAATCAGATTGACATGGATTTGGATTTGGATCAATCCAGTTGTGTCACTTACAAACTTACTCTGTCGTTAACAAGACATCTTGGTTTTCAAAGCCTCAGTTTATGCAGCTGTACATAATCATAGTGCCCATCAATTGGGACTGTTGTATGGACTTGGTAAGATGATGCACACAGAGGTGTTCCTTGTGGTAGTGTCAATGCAGTGAGCACCACTATCAGCCTGAGGACTGGGGTTGCATCTGAGCTTCCCAAGGTACACACTCTTACTTCAGGATTCCAGAGTCAGGTGCCTTCTGGACTGCCCTGAGACATGTAATTGGCCCATTTTAGGTATTTTACTGATGTGATAAATGTGTGTCTCCATTACAAATACAAACATCCGTGGAATAAATTGCATGCTTTTGTTGGGTTTTATAATCAAAGTTTTTAAGACTCTGGCTTCACATTTGTTCAAGTCCAATCCTTTTGGACTTTTCCCTTTGATGTGATTGTCCTTTTCCTTCTAGCAATTCATAAGCCACAGGCATGATTGGGCCAGAATTTAGTTCTTCGATAGTGAAAACATGCTGTTCTCACTATGGAGGAGCTCACAGCTTTGCAGTGGAGATGGTAATTTAAATCAATGAGTGATGTCATGTGATAGATGCCTTATAGAAAGGAGTGATACCACGTAGGCTAAAAGGAAGGAGTGATCGATTCATCCCGAGACATGGAAGTTTGGGTGAAGTGACAGCTATTCATCTGGAAATAAAGAGCATAGTAAATAATAAGGACAAAAGAATGGGGACAGTAGAAAAGAGGCAGTTTGGAGAATTGTCAAAAGTTCTGTAGAATGAGTATCCTGTGAAGACCAAGATGGAGGGATAACTAGCACTGAAATGAAGAAAAGTCTATGGTACAACATATGTATAATTATCGATACTACAGTTGATTTAAAGGTACAGAGAGAAAAAAACTGGGAAATAAACTTTTTCAAAAAATGAGCCTTTTAACCATCTACAAGAGAATTAAAGCCAGAGAAATAAGTTGTAAATAATCTTATAATGGCTTAGTAAGTAAGTAAAAACTAACAATGATGAGGAAAAGGGAATGGGGGAAGGGACAAGACTGGAAGAGACTTAGTAACAGAGCATACACATCGGTCACAAGTGGGAGCAGCAGGAGGAAGTAAGTCAAGGACCCCTGGCTCCTGGCTTTGATCGCACAGAGAAGGGAGGTGCCATTCATCCAGACAGAAAAACCAGAGGAGAAGCAGTTTTGATGAGTGCATACATGTGTGCACGTGTGTACATGTGTGTGCATGTAATCATGACTTATGCACATGTGTGTGAGCAGGCAAGTGTGAGCACATGGCAGCTTGAGAGGGAGAGTATAAACTCTGTTTAAAGGTGTTTTACTCCTCCCTGAGACAGAGCCATTGCAAACTGTGGGTGAGCAGTACTGAGAGCCCACCGAGTGACGCAAAATGGCAATCTTCATGGTACTTGGGAAAAGTACCAAGTTACCCTCTGAAAAGCAGATTAAATAATACCTGGCACAAGGGAAGCACTTAATAAAGTTACCTGTAGTCATTTTCCTTCTGAATCTTCCTTAGTATTTTGCGCAGTCAGTTGCATTTGGTCAGTGTGTCTACATGGTTAGAGTTAGAAGGAATCCCGATGGTCACCTAAGTCAGGCTTGGCAGATACTTGGCAGATGTATGTCTGTGTCCATGACAGACATTAATAATCAATTGAAGCACTTTTTCCTAAATTGCTGAGAGGTCATAGTCCTTGTCAACACAGGATTTCAAGCAGCTCTACTAGTGCATTGAGTTCACTTTAAGGTAAAATCTGTTTACTCTTCTTGCCATTGGCTGAATTTCACCCTTGGTCTTTGTCCTATGCATTGTGTTCCAAGAGGTGGATCTTCTACATGGGTCCCTTCTAGGGAAACCTCTCCTCCAGCCTTGCCTGGAATTATTTGCAATGCAAATTATGGAACACCCTCAACTGTCAGCGCTGATAGATAAGTAAAACCAAATAGTCGTGGTGGCCTTGACATAGCCAGTCTTTTCACAGATCGAGTGACTGCCATTTTCTCATGCCCCCAGGTGTTATTATGCTATAAAGAAACAAATTTACCTTTAATTTTTTTGTTTGTTTTTTCAGTGTTCCAGGATTCATTGGTCATGCACCACACCCAGTGCTCCATGCAATATGTGTATCTGGAAAGACACTACCTGTTTAACATAACACTGCTTTACACAGCTTAATGAAGTATAATTGACATATAATAAATTGCATAAAGTTAAGGTGTAAAAGAAAAAAAGATGTGCAGTTAAGCAATTTTTTTTAAGTTTAGAGTTGAGAATAAAGATGTACATTTGATTAGAACTCCAGAGCTGGATACGATTACTGCAGAAAGAAAAGAAAAAAAAAAGAGAAGAGAAGAGGAAAGGAAAAAGAGGCTGGGAAAACATTTTAGAGTGTCCTGAAAAGAAATTCAATGTTCCAAGATCCTAACTGGAAAATTGCACAGAAACACCAGGATATGAAATATAAGACTAGAAATTTTCAAAGGAAACTTTTGAGACTCGGTTATATGACTCTTAAGTCTCTTACCCAGATGGAGGTTATAAAAGGGTCTAGGCAACTGATGATTTGGAAAGGATTTTGTTAGGACTTTTTAAAATCATGTTTGTAGGGAAAGGAGTGGGAATTACCTATCCCTTCATCTCAGAGTCGATGGGGAGGGTCTTCATCAAGACCACTAAAAAAAATTACTATTTCATTTTGTCTTTAAAGAAGAAATTGTGAAAAAGAAAACAGAAGAAATTGTGATGTTGGTCTAAGGAATGGATGGGGAGGTTTTCAAAACATAATAGTGTGGTGCATGAACAATTAATCTTGTAACACCGAAAAAATAAAATAAACATATTTGGGGAAAAAAAAACATAATAGTGAAAAAAAACCAGAATGACCAGTTAGAAAACGAACAAAAGAAGGAGAAGACATTCCCCAAAGAGGACGTGCAGGCAGCAAGCAAGCACGCGAAAGATGCACGGCTTCAGCAGCCAGCGGGGAGATCTCGCTGCGCACACTGGAAAGACCCCGACAAAACCAGTGACCGCAGCAATACTAGGGAGGGTGTGAGAAACTGGATCGCTCGGATATTACTGGTGGGAAGGCAATGTTGGCAGCCGCTCAGAAATCGAAAACTAGACCTCCCTTGTGACCCGACAGTGGCCCTCGTGGGCATCTACCCCCAGAGAAGTGACAACTTACGTGCACACGGAATCTGTACACAAGGGTTCATGGCAGCTTCATTTCTAAGCCCCAAACTGGAAACAACCCAAAACGTCCCTCAGAGGGCGAACAGTGGAGTAGATGGTGGCCCATCCAGACCACGGAACCCTGCCCCAAAGGACCAGACCTGCTCTGGGTGCACACAGCGTGGCGGGAGCTCCAGAGAGTCGTGCTCCAAGAAAAAAGCCAGTCTCCAAGCCGTCCTACCGTGTGGTTTCCCACATATGCCATCTTGAAATGAGGAGGTTGTAAAGATGCAGAGAAGGTTGGAGGCGGATCACGTGCAAGCAGCTCTGGAGGGCGGGGGCGAGCTGCGGGGGAGGGGCCTCTGGGGGGGCTCCTTCTGCTCTCGCTTATAGGTGACGCCCACCTACAGACCTGGTAAAGTTGTGCGGGACTGAACACGCACACGTATGCGACGTGCATGCACTCACGTGCACACAGGCGTGTGTGCCCGTGCAGGGCAGGTGGGATCCGGCAAGAGCTGGGGGATTGCATCACTGCCCGCTCCAAGCCGAGGTGCCCTCTGTAACTGCACGAGAGGCGTCTTCGGGGGAAACTGAGCACAAGGTGCATGGACTCTCTCTGCAGGATTTCTTACAACTGCACAATTATCTCAAAATTAAAAGTTGGCAAAATAGAGCATTTTTCGTAGTTTGCAAATTAAAACCACGATCATTAAGCTATAATTGATTAAATAACTATGTGTTATAGGCTTTTATTATGAAATCCCATTTGGTGGATGAGTCATAAAGATTTTAACATAATGAAACCTAACAACTGTGTATTTCTATAAAACACAGAGCGGAGTTTTGACTAGGTTTAAAATTTGCAGTGAGTTTAAGAAAGTAACATCAGATTAAAGTCGATAAAGGTTGAAATACATGAATAAGGTTTTTTTGTAAGATAGAACCAAATTTTGCATAGATACTTTTTAATATTTGACTGTTAAGAACCGTCTACCTTCTGCTTGATGTTTGCTACAGTTGTGGTCTGTATACAGTTTTTATTTGGTGTTGGAATAAAAGCTACGTAAGTTCACAGTTTCACCGGTGCCCAGCGCAGCCCTGACTGCTTGTGGTTGGAGCTTAAAGACGAGCCCACCGGCCTCAGGAGTCGTGCGCGAACATAGGGAAGCCCTAGAGAGGTCTGAAGGCAAGAAAATAACTCTAAAAAAACCAAAGGTGAGTGACTAAGTTCCGAAATACAATTATTAAGTGATTATAAAAATTCTAAGTATAATAAAAAGTATTAAAATATTATGGTAGAGCGATGTCAATTTCAAAAGTGTATTTTCTGCGTTGATTTCTACTACAATCAATACGAGAACAGAAGCAAACAGGCTCCGCCCAATGTCCTCGGCGCGTGGCGTTCGTTCCCTCCTCAGGCTGCGGCGAGTCCCGTGGGTTCCCGGCAGAGCACCCTCTGGTCTCCCCGCAGGTATGTGTTACTGCGGCACCGTCTCCCCGTGTCGCATGGCTCCCAGTCTCCGAAAGCTGCAGTTCCCTGAAGAGCTTCGGCCGCCAGCGTCGTCCACACCGACTCCCGACCGGGAACACTCCAGGAACTCAGTCAAAGCTCGGTATCCGGTGAGGAGGGCTCGGGTTTTTCAAACCCCATCTGCTGGACCAGGTAGGACGTTTGAGTGACAGCAAGGTAGCCCCGCTGTCCGGAGGGTCGGACCTCAGCGGGGCGGGGATGCTCGGAAGACTAGGCTAAGAAGAGTCTCCGCAGGGTGACTAAGCTAAGGGACGGGAACTCCGGGCGTCCCGACTTGGGCGAGGCGTCTGGAGGGCAGTGGTCTGGTCAGGCTGCAGGGAGTCGCCTGCTAAGGACGGGACAGGCTGACGACAGGCGCTCCCAAAGCAGGGTTGCGCTCTATTTTGCTTTGTGTCCCTCACATCAAGGGAGCTGCGCTTTCATCAACAACCATGTGTATGCCTGATGCAAACCCCTTAGGGATCATTTTTCTCCACTTACGGCTTCTCGTGGTGGCACTAGCCCCTTGCCGAACCCGCTGCTGAGTCCAGGACCCTCTGCGCTGATAACGTCTCCCGCCTTCGTCCCCGCCCTTGGACGTGCGCACACCCGCTTCTCCCCGTCAGACCGCGCTCGGTGGCCGTGGGCGGCTGTGCCTGTGCACGTCGTGCTGGCAAGCAGAGAGGAGCTGCAAGTCTGAGGACAGCTGTGCACGCAGCGCGCCACGGGAAAATGGAAGCCTGAGTTGGACGTGCGGGGGAAGCTACCGGTCGGAAGCACAGGAAGCAATTAGCTGTCTCCTCCCTGCATGCGCCAAAAATCCCCCATTCCCCAGAGACCATGCTCGGCAAAACCGCACATTCACACCTTCCCGCCTGATGAGCAGCAAGGCCAGTAGTTACAAAGTCTGACAACCACACTGAAGATGAAAGGGAGCTTGTTCTTGAAACAACATAAAACAGTAACCACTATCTGAACAGATTTCCCTGAAATGCTTCTGGCCCTCAGTGGGGACTTGTTTCCCAATAAATGGCTAGTTTGTGCATGAAGTCAGTTTGCAGGCCGTCCGAGTTCCAGGGACAGGACGACAGGATGACGGGTTTACCGTGGGCCGGGCGGCTCCCCGCACCCGTGCCCACCGTCAGGACCAGGGGCCGGTGCTGGTGCCTCACTGGTCCGCCTCACTCATGGGCGGCCCCCAGAGCACAGCTTGTGGTGGATCTTTCATGCAAAACAACCTCAACACACCAGCAGTTTTTGCAATTAACTTAAATTGTGAGCTTGAAAT